>JABXNX010001157.1:0-13524 GCA_014843695.1 Archivesica marissinica | reverse complement strand
CTTGTGTAGCACCGATACGTGAGACCTTGGTTTATAGTCCCATCTGGTTCTTTTACATGTACCTTGTGTAGCACCGATACGTGAGACCTTGTGTAGCACCGATATACGTGAGACCTTGTGTAGCACCGATACGTGTACCTTGTGTAGCACCGATACGTGAGACCTTGTGTAGCACCGATACGTGAGACCTTGGTTTATAGTCCCATCTGGTTCTTTTACATGTACCTTGTGTAGCACCGATACGTGAGACCTTGTGTAGCACCGATATACGTGAGACCTTGTGTAGCACCGATACGTGTACCTTGTGTAGCACCGATACGTGAGACCTTGTGTAGCACCGATACGTGAGACCTTGGTTTATAGTCCCATCTGGTTCTTTTACATGTACCTTGTGTAGCACCGATACGTGAGACCTTGTGTAGCACCGATATACGTGAGACCTTGTGTAGCACCGATACGTGTACCTTGTGTAGCACCGATACGTGAGACCTTGTGTAGCACCGATACGTGAGACCTTGGTTTATAGTCCCATCTGGTTCTTTTACATGTACCTTGTGTAGCACCGATACGTGAGACCTTGTGTAGCACCGATACGTGAGACCTTGTGTAGCACCGATACGTGAGACCTTGTGTAGCACCGATATGTGAGACCTTGGTTTATAGTCCCATCTGGTTCTTTTGCATGTACCTTGTGTAGCACCGATACGTGAGACCTTGGTTTATAGTCCCATCTGGTTCTTTTGCATGTACCTTGTGTAGCACCGATACGTGAGACCTTGGTTTATAGTCCCATCTGGTTCTTTTAAATGTACCTTATGTAGCACTGATAGGTGAGACCTTGTGTAGCACCGATACGTGAGACCTTGTGTAGCACCGATACGTGAGACCTTGTGTAGCACCGATACGTGACCTTGTGTAGCACCGATACGTGAGACCTTGTGTAGCACCGATACGTGAGACCTTGTTAGCACCGATACGTTACCTGTGTAGCACCGATACGTGAGACCTTGGTTATAGTCCCATCTGGTTCTTTTACATGTACCTTGTGTAGCACCGATACGTGAGACCTTGGTTTATAGTCCCATCTGGTTCTTTTACATGTACCTTGTGTAGCACCGATACGTGAGACCTTGGTTTATAGTCCCATCTGGTTCTTTTACATGTACCTTGTGTAGCACCGATACGTGAGACCTTGGTTTATAGTCCCATCTGGTTCTTTTACATGTACCTTGTGTAGCACCGATACGTGAGACCTTGTGTAGCACCGATATACGTGAGACCTTGTGTAGCACCGATACGTGTACCTTGTGTAGCACCGATACGTGAGACCTTGTGTAGCACCGATACGTGAGACCTTGGTTTATAGTCCCATCTGGTTCTTTTACATGTACCTTGTGTATCACCGATACGTGAGACCTTGGTTTATAGTCCCATCTGGTTCTTTTACATGTACCTTGTGTAGCACCGATACGTGAGACCTTGGTTTATAGTCCCATCTGGTTCTTTTACATGTACCTTGTGTAGCACCGATACGTGAGACCTTGGTTTATAGTCCCATCTGGTTCTATTACATGTACCTTGTGTAGCACTGATACGTGAGACCTTGGTTTATAGTCCCATCTGGTTCTTTTACATGTACCTTGTGTAGCACCGATACGTGAGACCTTGGTTTATAGTCCCATCTGGTTCTTTTACATGTACCTTGTGTAGCACCGATACGTGAGACCTTGGTTTATAGTCCCATCTGGTTCTTTTACATGTACCTTGTGTAGCACCGATACGTGAGACCTTGGTTTATAGTCCCATCTGGTTCTTTTACATGTACCTTGTGTAGCACCGATGCGCGAGACCTTGGTTTATAGTCCCCTGGTTCTTTTACATGTACCTTGTGTAGCACCGATACGTGAGACCTTGTTTATAGTCCCATCTGGTTCTTTTACATGTACCTTGTGTAGCACCGATACGTGAGACCTTGTTTATAGTCCCATCTGGTTCTTTTACATGTACCTTGTGTAGCACCGATACGTGAGACCTTGGTTTATAGTCCCATCTGGTTCTTTTACATGTACCTTGTGTAGCACCGATACGTGAGACCTTGGTTTATAGTCCCATCTGGTTCTTTTACATGTACCTTGTGTAGCACCGATACGTGAGACCTTGGTTTATAGTCCCATCTGGTTCTTTTACATGTACCTTGTGTAGCACCGATACGTTAGACCTTGGTTTATAGTCCCATCTGGTTCTTTTGCATGTACCTTGTGTAGCACCGATACGTGAGACCTTGGTTTATAGTCCCATCTGGTTCTTATACATGTACCTTGTGTTGCACCGATACGTGAGACCTTGGTTTATAGTCCCATCTGGTTCTTTTACATGTACCTTGTGTAGCACCGATACGTGAGACCTTGGTTTATAGTCCCATCTGGTTCTTTTACATGTACCTTGTGTAGCACCGATACGCGAGACCTTGGTTTATAGTCCCATCTGGTTCTTTTACATGTACCTTGTGTAGCACCGATACGTTAGACCTTGGTTTATAGTCCCATCTGGTTCTTTTGCATGTACCTTGTGTAGCACCGATACGTGAGACCTTGGTTTATAGTCCCATCTGGTTCTTATACATGTACCTTGTGTTGCACCGATACGTGAGACCTTGGTTTATAGTCCCATCTGGTTCTTTTACATGTACCTTGTGTAGCACCGATACGTGAGACCTTGGTTTATAGTCCCATCTGGTTCTTTTACATGTACCTTGTGTAGCACCGATACGCGAGACCTTGGTTTATAGTCCCAACTGGTTCTTTTACATGTACCTTGTGTAGCACCGATACGCGAGACCTTGGTTTATAGTCCCATCTGGTTCTTTTACATGTACCTTGTGTAGCACCGATACGCGAGACCTTGGTTTATAGTCCCATCTGGTTCTTTTACATGTACCTTGTGTAGCACCGATACGCGAGACCTTGGTTTATAGTCCCATCTGGTTCTTTTACATGTACCTTGTGTAGCACCGATACGCGAGACCTTGGTTTATAGTCCCATCTGGTTCTTTTACATGTACCTTGTGTAGCACCGATACGTGAGACCTTGGTTTATAGTCCCATCTGGTTCTTTTACATGTACCTTGTGTAGCACCGATACGTGAGACCTTGGTTTATAGTCCCATCTGGTTCTTTTACCTGTACCTTGTGTAGCACCGATACGTGAGACCTTGGTTTATAGTTCCATCTGGTTCTTTTACATGTACCTTGTGTAGCACTGATACGTGAGACCTTGGTTTATAGTCCCATCTGGATCTTTTACATGTACCTTGTGTAGCACCGATACGTGAGACCTTGGTTTATAGTCCCATCTGGTTCTTTTACATGTACCTTGTGTAGCACCGATACGTGAGACCTTGGTTTATAGTCCCATCTGGTTCTTTTACATGTACCTTGTGTAGCACCGATGCGTGAGACCTTGGTTTATAGTCCCATCTGGTTCTTTTACATGTACCTTGTGTAGCACCGATGCGCGATACCTTGGTTTATAGTCCCAACTGGTTCTTTTACATGTACCTTGTGTAGCACCGATACGTGAGACCTTGGTTTATAGTCCCATCTGGTTCTTTTACATGTACCTTGTGTAGCACCGATACGTGAGACCTTGGTTTATAGTCCCATCTGGTTCTTTTACATGTACCTTGTGTAGCACCAATACGTGAGACCTTGGTTTATAGTCCCATCTGGTTCTTTTACATGTACCTTGTGTAGCACCGATACGCGAGACCTTGGTTTATAGTCCCATCTGGTTCTTTTACATGTACCTTGTGTAGCACCGATACGTGAGACCTTGGTTTATAGTCCCATCTGGTTCTTTTACATGTACCTGTGTAGCACCGATACGTGAGACCTTGGTTTATAGTCCCATCTGGTTCTTTTACATGTACCTTGTGTAGCACTGATACGTGAGACCTTGGTTTATATTCCATCTGGTTCTTTTACATGTACCTTGTGTAGCACCGATACGCGAGACCTTGGTTTATAGTCCCATCTGGTTCTTTTACATGTACCTTGTGTAGCACCGATAGGTGAGACCTTGGTTTATAGTCCCAACTGGTTCTTTTACATGTACCTTGTGAGGCACCGATATGTGAGACCTTGGTTTATAGTCCCATCTGGTTCTTTTACATGTACCTTGTGTAGCACCGATACGCGAGACCTTGGTTTATAGTCCCATCTGGTTCTTTTACATGTACCTTGTGTAGCACCGATACGTGAGACCTTGGTTTATAGTCCCATCTGGTTATTATACATGTACCTTGTGTAGCACCGATACGTGTGACCTTGGTTTATAGTCCCATCTGGTTCTTTTACATGTACCTTGTGTAGCACAGATACGTGAGACCTTGATTTATAGTCCCATCTGGTTCTTTTACATGTACCTTGTGTAGCACCGATACGCGAGACCTTGGTTTATAGTCCCATCTGGTTCTTTTACATGTACCTTGTGTAGCACCGATACGTGAGACCTTGGTTTATAGTCCCATCTGGTTATTATACATGTACCTTGTGTAGCACCGATACGTGTGACCTTGGTTTATAGTCCCATCTGGTTCTTTTACATGTACCTTGTGTAGCACAGATACGTGAGACCTTGATTTATAGTCCCATCTGGTTCTTTTACATGTACCTTGTGTAGCACCGATACGCGAGACCTTGGTTTATAGTCCCATCTGGTTCTTTTACATGTACCTTGTGTAGCACCGATACCTGAGACCTTGGTTTATAGTCCCAACTGGTTCTTTTACATGTACCTTGTGAGGCACCGATATGTGAGACCTTGGTTTATAGTCCCATCTGGTTCTTTTACATGTACCTTGTGTAGCACCGATACGTGAGACCTTGGTTTATAGTCCCAACTGGTTCTTTTACATGTACCTTGTGTAGCACCGATACGTGAGACCTTGGTTTATAGTCCCATCTGGATCTTTTACATGTACCTTGTGTAGCACCGATACGTGAGACCTTGGTTTATAGTCCCATCTGGTTCTTTTACATGTACCTTGTGTAGCACCGATACATGAGACCTTGGTTTATAGTCCCATCTGGTTCTTTTACATGTACCTTGTGTAGCACCGATACGTGAGACCTTGGTTTATAGTCCCATCTGGTTCTTTTACATGTACCTTGTGTAGCACCGATACGTGAGACCTTGGGTTATAGTCCCATCTGGTTCTTTTACATGTACCTTGTGTAGCACCGATACGTGAGACCTTGGTTTATAGTCCCAACTTGTTCTTTTACATGTACCTTGTGTAGCACCGATACGTGAGACCTTGGTTTATAGTCCCATCTGGTTCTTTTTCATGTACCTTGTGTAGCACCGATACGTGAGACCTTGGTTTATAGTCCCATCTGGTTCTTTTACATGTACCTTGTGTAGCACCGATACGTGAGACCTTGGTTTATAGTCCCATCTGGTTCTTTTACATGTACCTTGTGTAGCACCGATACGCGAGACCTTGGTTTGTAGTCCCATCTGGTTCTTTTACATGTACCTTGTGTAGCACCGATACGCGAGACCTTGGTTTATAGTCCCAACTGGTTCTTTTACATGTACCTTGTGTAGCACCGATACGCGAGACCTTGGTTTATAGTCCCAACTGGTTCTTTTACATGTACCTTGTGTAGCACCGATACGTGAGACCTTGGTTTATAGTCCCATCTGGTTCTTTTTCATGTACCTTGTGTAGCACCGATACGTGAGACCTTGGTTTATAGTCCCATCTGGTTCTTATACATGTACCTTGTGTAGCACCGATACGTGAGACCTTGGTTTATAGTCCCATCTGGTTCTTTTACATGTACCTTGTGTAGCACCGATACGTGAGACCTTGGTTTATAGTCCCATCTGGTTCTTTTACATGTACCTTGTGTAGCACCGATACGTGAGACCTTGGTACATGTACCTTGTGTAGCACCGATACGTGAGACCTTGGTTTATAGTCCCATCTGGTTCTTTTACATGTACCTTGTGTAGCACCGATACGTGAGACCTTGGTTTATAGTCCCATCTGAAACACTGTTATTATAATTAGGATAAGACGGGAGCGATCCTGCGATCCCTGGATTCGCAGTTCTATGACCCCTCACGATGTCTACTGGAACACTGACACGTCTATATGACCCCTCACGATGTTCACTGATCCTCCATCTATATGGCCCCTCACGATGTCCACTGGAACACTGACCCGTCTATATGACCCCTCACGATGTCCACTGCAACACTGACCCGTCTATATGACCCCTCACGATGTCCACTGCAACACTGACCTGTCTATATGACCCCTCACGATGTCCACTGCAACACTGACCCGTCTATATGAACCCTCACGATGTCCACTGCAACACTGACCCGTCTATATGGCCCCTCACGATGTCCACTGCAAAACTGACCCGTCTATATGACCCATCACGATGTCCACTAGAACACTTCCCGTCTATATGACCCCTCATGATGTCCACTTCCCGTCTATATGACCCATCACGATGTCCACTAGAACACTGACCCGTCTATATGACCCCTCACGATGTCCACTAGAACACTGATCCGTCTATATGGCCCCTCACGATGTCCACTGCAACACTGACCCGTCTATATGACCCATCACGATGTCCACTAGAACACTTCCCGTCTATATGGCCCCTCATGATGTCCACTGCAACACTAACCCGTCTATATGACCCCTCACGATGTCCACTGCAACACTGACCCGTCTATATGGCCCCTCACGATGTCCACTAGAACACTGATCCGTCTATATGACCCATCACGATGTCCACTAGAACACTGATCCGTCTATATGACCCCTCACGATGTCCACTAGAACACTGATCCGTCTATATGGCCCCTCACGATGTCCACTAGAACACTGATCCGTCTATATGACCCATCACGATGTCCACTAGAACACTTCCCGTCTATATGACCCCTCACGATGTCCACTAGAACACTGATCCGTCTATATGGCCCCTCACGATGTCCACTGGAACACTGACCCATCTATATGACCCCTCACGATGTCCACTAGAACACTGACACGTCTGTATGGCCCCTCACGATGTCCACTGCAACACTGACCCGTCTATATGACCCCTCACGATGTCCACTGCAACACTGACCCGTCTATATGGCCCCTCACGATGTCCACTGCTACACTGACCCGTCTATATGACCCCTCACGATGTCCACTGGAACACTGATCCGTCTATATGACCCCTCACGATGTCCACTGGAACACTGATCCGTCTATATGGCCCCTCACGATGTCCACTGCAACACTGATCCGTCTATATGACCCCTCATGATGTCCACTGCAACACTGACACGTCTATATGACCCCTCATGATGTCCACTGTAACACTGATCCGTCTATATGGCCCCTCACGATGTCCACTGGAACACTGACCTGTCTATATGGCCCCTCACGATGTCCACTGGAACACTGACCTGTCTATATGGCCCCTCACGATGTCCACTGGAACACTTATCCGTCTATATGGCCCCTTACGATGTCCACTGACCCGTCTATATGGCCCCTCATGATGTCCACTGGAACACTGACCCGTCTATATGACCCCTCACGATGTCCACTGGAAGACTGACCCATTTATGTGACCCATCATGATGTCCACTAGAACACTGACACGTCTGTATGGCCCCTCACGATCTCCACTGCAACACTGATCCGTCTATATGACCCCTCACGATGTCCACTGACACGTCTATATGGCCCCTTACGATGTCCACTGGAAGACTGACCCGTCTATATGGCCCCTCACGATGTCCACTGGAACACTGACCCGTCTATATGACCCCTCACGATGTCCACTGCAACACTGACACGTCTATATGGCCCCTCACGATGTCCACTGGAAGACTGACCCATCTATATGACCCCTCACGATGTCCACTGGAAGACTGATCCGTCTATATGACCCCTCACGATGTCCACTGGAACACTGATCCGTCTATATGACCCCTCACGATGTCCACTGGAACACTGACCCGTCTATATGACCCCTCACGATGTCCACTGGAACACTGACCCGTCTATATGGCCCCTCACGATGTCCACTAGAACACTTCCCGTCTATATGGCCCCTCACGATGTCCACTGGAACACTGACCCGTCTATATGACCCCTCACGATGTCCACTGCAACACTGACCCGTCTATATGGCCCCTCACGATGTCCACTGCAACACTGACCCGTCTATATGACCCCTCACGATGTCCACTGGAACACTGATCCGTCTATATGACCCCTCACGATGTCCACTGGAACACTGATCCGTCTATATGGCCCCTCACGATGTCCACTGCAACACTGATCCGTCTATATGACCCCTCATGATGTCCACTGCAACACTGACACGTCTATATGACCCCTCATGATGTCCACTGTAACACTGATCCGTCTATATGGCCCCTCACGATGTCCACTGGAACACTGACCCATCTATATGACCCCTCACGATGTCCACTGGAAGACTGACCCATCTATATGACCCCTCACGATGTCCACTGGAAGACTGATCCGTCTATATGACCCCTCACGATGTCCACTGGAACACTGATCCGTCTATATGACCCCTCACGATGTCCACTGGAACACTGACCCGTCTATATGACCCCTCACGATGTCCACTGGAAGACTGACCCGTCTATATGGCCCCTCACGATGTCCACTAGAACACTTCCCGTCTATATGGCCCCTCACGATGTCCACTGGAACACTGACCCGTCTATATGACCCCTCACGATGTCCACTGCAACACTGACCTGTCTATATGGCCCCTCACGATGTCCACTGGAACACTTATCCGTCTATATGGCCCCTTACGATGTCCACTGACCCGTCTATATGGCCCCTCATGATGTCCACTGGAACACTGACCCGTCTATATGACCCCTCACGATGTCCACTGGAAGACTGACCCATTTATGTGACCCATCATGATGTCCACTAGAACACTGACACGTCTGTATGGCCCCTCACGATCTCCACTGCAACACTGATCCGTCTATATGACCCCTCACGATGTCCACTGACACGTCTATATGGCCCCTCACGATGTCCACTGGAAGACTGACCCGTCTATATGGCCCCTCACGATGTCCACTGGAACACTGATCCGTCTATATGGCCCCTCACGATGTCCACTGCAACACTGATCCGTCTATATGACCCCTCATGATGTCCACTGCAACACTGACACGTCTATATGACCCCTCATGATGTCCACTGTAACACTGATCCGTCTATATGGCCCCTCACGATGTCCACTGCAACACTGATCCGTCTATATGGCCCCTCACGATGTCCACTGCAACACTGATCCGTCTATATGGCCCCTCACGATGTCCACTGCAACACTGATCCGTCTATATGACCCCTCATGATGTCCACTGCAACACTGACACGTCTATATGACCCCTCATGATGTCCACTGTAACACTGATCCGTCTATATGGCCCCTCACGATGTCCACTGGAACACTGACCTGTCTATATGGCCCCTCACGATGTCCACTGGAACACTGACCTGTCTATATGGCCCCTCACGATGTCCACTGGAACACTTATCCGTCTATATGGCCCCTTACGATGTCCACTGACCCGTCTATATGGCCCCTCATGATGTCCACTGGAACACTGACCCGTCTATATGACCCCTCACGATGTCCACTGGAAGACTGACCCATTTATGTGACCCATCATGATGTCCACTAGAACACTGACACGTCTGTATGGCCCCTCACGATCTCCACTGCAACACTGATCCGTCTATATGACCCCTCACGATGTCCACTGACACGTCTATATGGCCCCTCACGATGTCCACTGGAAGACTGACCCGTCTATATGGCCCCTCACGATGTCCACTGGAACACTTACTGTCTATATGGCCCCTCACGATGTCCACTGGAACACTGACCCGTCTATATGACCCCTCACGATGTCCACTGCAACACTGACACGTCTATATGGCCCCTCACGATGTCCACTGCAACACTGACCCGTCTATATGACCCCTCATGATGCCCACTGGACCACTTCCCGTCTATATGACCCCTCACGATGTCCACTGGAACACTTCCCGTCTATATGACCCCTCACGATGTCCACTGGAACACTTATCCGTCTATATGGCCCCTTACGATGTCCACTGACCCGTCTATATGGCCCCTCATGATGTCCACTGGAACACTGACCCGTCTATATGACCCCTCACGATGTCCACTGGAAGACTGACCCATTTATGTGACCCATCATGATGTCCACTAGAACACTGACACGTCTGTATGGCCCCTCACGATCTCCACTGCAACACTGATCCGTCTATATGACCCCTCACAATGTCCACTGACACGTCTATATGGCCCCTCACGATGTCCACTGGAAGACTGACCCGTCTATATGGCCCCTCACGATGTCCACTAGAACACTTCCTGTCTATATGGCCCCTCACGATGTCCACTGGAACACTGACCCGTCTATATGACCCCTCACGATGTCCACTGCAACACTGACACGTCTATATGGCCCCTCACGATGTCCACTGCAACACTGACCCGTCTATATGACCCCTCATGATGCCCACTGGACCACTTCCCGTCTATATGACCCCTCACGATGTCCACTGGAACACTTCCCGTCTATATGACCCCTCACGATGTCCACTGGAACACTGATCCGTCTATATGACCCCTCACGATGTCCACTGGAAGACTGATCCGTCTATATGGCCCCTCACGATGTCCACTGGAACACTGACCCGTCTATATGACCCCTCACGATGTCCACTGGAACACTGACCCATCTATATGACCCCTCACGATGTCCACTGGAACACTGATCCGTCTATATGGCCCCTCACGATGTCCACTGGAACACTGATCCGTCTATATGACCCCTCACGATGTCCACTGACCGTCTATATGGCCCCTCACGATGTCCACTGGAAGACTGACCCGTCTATATGGCCCCTCACGATGTCCACTGTTTATGTCAGATGTCCACTGGAACACTGACCCGTCTATATGACCCCTCACGATGTCCACTGGAACACTGACCCGTCTATATGACCCCTCACGATGTCCACTGGAACACTGACCCGTCTATATGACCCCTCATGATGTCCACTGGAACACTGACCCGTCTATATGACCCCTCACGATGTCCACTGGAACACTGACACGTCTATATGGCCCCTCACGATGTCCACTGGAACACTGACCCGTCTATATGGCCCCTCACGATGTCCACTGGAACACTGACCCGTCTATATGGCCCCTCACGATGTCCACTGGAACACTGACACGTCTATATGGCCCCTCACGATGTCCACTGGAACACTGACCCGTCTATATGACCCCTCATGATGTCCACTGGAACACTGACCCGTCTATATGACCCCTCACGATGTCCACTGGAACACTGACCCGTCTATATGGCCCCTCACGATGTCCACTGGAACACTGACCCGTCTATATGACCCCTCACGATGTCCACTGGAACACTGATCCGTCTATATGACCCCTCACGATGTCCACTGGAACACTGACCCGTCTATATGACCCCTCACGATGTCCACTGGAACACTGACCCGTCTATATGGCCCCTCACGATGTCCACTGGAACACTGACCCGTCTATATGACCCCTCACGATGTCCACTGGAACACTGATCCGTCTATATGACCCCTCACGATGTCCACTGGAACACTGACCCGTCTATATGACCCCTCATGATGTCCACTGGAACACTGAACCGTCTATATGGCCCCTCACGATGTCCACTGGAACACTGACCCGTCTATATGACCCCTCACGATGTCCACTGGAACACTGATCCGTCTATATGACCCCTCACGATGTCCACTGGAACACTGACCCGTCTATATGGCCCCTCACGATGTCCACTGGAACACTGATCCGTCTATATGACCCCTCATGATGTCCACTGGAACACTGACACGTCTATATGACCCCTCACGATGTCCACTGGAACACTGATCCGTCTATATGGCCCCTCACGATGTCCACTGGAACACTGACCCGTCTATATGGCCCCTCACGATGTCCACTGGAACACTGACCCGTCTATATGGCCCCTCACGATGTCCACTGGAACACTGACCCGTCTATATGACCCCTCACGATGTCCACTGGAACACTGACCCATTTATGTGACCCATCATGATGTCCACTAGAACACTGACACGTCTGTATGGCCCCTCACGATGTCCACTGCAACACTGACCGTCTATATGACCCCTCACGATGTCCACTGACACGTCTATATGGCCCCTCACGATGTCCACTGGAAGACTGACCCGTCTATATGGCCCCTCACGATGTCCACTGGAACACTGATCCGTCTATATGGCCCCTCACGATGTCCACTGCAACACTGATCCGTCTATATGACCCCTCATGATGTCCACTGCAACACTGACACGTCTATATGACCCCTCATGATGTCCACTGGAACACTGACCCGTCTATATGGCCCCTCACGATGTCCACTGGAACACTGACCCGTCTATATGGCCCCTCACGATGTCCACTGGAACACTGACCTGTCTATATGGCCCCTCACGATGTCCACTGGAACACTTATCCGTCTATATGGCCCCTTACGATGTCCACTGACCCGTCTATATGGCCCCTCATGATGTCCACTGGAACACTGACCCGTCTATATGACCCCTCACGATGTCCACTGGAAGACTGACCCATTTATGTGACCCATCATGATGTCCACTAGAACACTGACACGTCTGTATGGCCCCTCACGATCTCCACTGCAACACTGATCCGTCTATATGACCCCTCACGATGTCCACTGACACGTCTATATGGCCCCTCACGATGTCCACTGGAAGACTGACCCGTCTATATGGCCCCTCACGATGTCCACTGGAACACTTCCTGTCTATATGGCCCCTCACGATGTCCACTGGAACACTGACCCGTCTATATGACCCCTCACGATGTCCACTGCAACACTGACACGTCTATATGGCCCCTCACGATGTCCACTGCAACACTGACCCGTCTATATGACCCCTCATGATGTCCACTGGAACACTTCCCGTCTATATGACCCCTCACGATGTCCACTGGAACACTTCCCGTCTATATGACCCCTCACGATGTCCACTGGAACACTGATCCGTCTATATGACCCCTCACGATGTCCACTGGAACACTGATCCGTCTATATGACCCCTCATGATGTCCACTGCAACACTGACACGTCTATATGACCCCTCATGATGTCCACTGTAACACTGATCCGTCTATATGGCCCCTCACGATGTCCACTGGAACACTGACCCGTCTATATGGCCCCTCACGATGTCCACTGGAACACTGATCCGTCTATATGGCCCCTCACGATGTCCACTGGAACACTGATCCGTCTATATGACCCCTCACGATGTCCACTGGAACACTGACCCGTCTATATGGC
>JABXNX010001156.1:0-13524 GCA_014843695.1 Archivesica marissinica | reverse complement strand
TGTATGTATATGACGGTGTGGTATATGTATGTATATGACGGTGAGGTATATGACGGTGTGGTATATGTATGTATATGACGGTGTGGTATATGTATGTATATGACGGTGAGGTATATTACGGTGTGGTATATGACGGTGTGGTAAATGTATGTATATGACGGTGTTGTATATGTATGTATATGACGGTGAGGTATATGTATGTGTATGACAGTGTGGTATATGACGATATGGTAAATGTATGTATATGACGGTGTGGTATGTGTATGTATATGACGGTGTGGTATATGTATTTGTATGAAGGTGTGGTATATGACGGTATGGTATATGTATATATATAACGGTGTTGTATATGTGGGTATATGACGGTGTGGTAGTATTTATGTATATGACGGTGTGGTATATGACGATGTGGTATATGTATGTATATGACGGTGTGGTATATGACGGTGTGGTATATGTTTGTATATGACGGTGTGGTATATGTATGTATATGGCGGTGTGGTATATGTATGTATATGGCGGTGTGGTATATGTATGTATATGACGGTGTGGTATATGTATGTATATGACGGTGTGGTATATGTATGTACATGGCAGTGTGGTATATGTATGTATATGACGGTGTGCTATATGTATGTATATGACGGTGTGGTATATGTATGTATATGACGATGTGGTATATGTATATGATGCGGTATATGTATGTATATGATGGTGTGGCATATGTATGTATATGGCGGTTTGCTATATGTATGTATATGACGGTGTGGTATATGTATGTATATGACGATGTGGTATATGTATGTATACGATGTGGTATATGTATTATATGACGGTGTGGTATATGTATGTATATGACGAATGTGGTATATGTATGTATATGACGGTGTGGTATATGTATGTACATGACGGTGTGGTATATGTATTTATATGACGGTGTGGTATATGCATGTATATGACGGTCTTGTATATGTATGTATATGATGGTGTGGTGTATGTATGTATATGACGGTGTGGTATATGCATGTATATGACGGTGTAGTATATGTATGTATATGACGGTGTAGTATATGTATGTATTTGACGGTGTGGTATATGACGGTGTGGTAGATGTATGTATATGACGGTGTGGTATATGTATGCTTATGATGGTATAGTATCTGTATGTATATGACTATGTGGTATATGTATGTATATGACGGTGTCGTATATGTATGTATATGACGATGTGGTATATGTATATGTTGATGCGGTATATGTATGTATATGACGGTGTGGCATATGTATGTATATGGCGGTGCGCTATATGTATGTATATGACGGTGTGGTATATGTATGTATATGACGATGTGGTATATGTATGTATATGACGATGTGGTATATGTATGTATATGACGCTGTGGTATATGTATGTATATGACGATGTGGTATATGTATGTACATGAAGGTATGGTATATGTATGTACATGACGGTGTGGTATATGCATGTATATGACGGTGTGGTATATGTATGTATATGAGCGTGTGGTATATGCATGTATATGACGATGTGGTATATGCATGTATATGACGGTGTGGTATGTGTATGTATATGATGGTGTGGTGTATGTATGTATATGACGGTGTGGTATATGCATGGATATGACGGTGTAGTATATGTATGTATATGACGGTGTAGTATATGTATGTATTTGACGGTGTGGTATATGACGATGTGGTATATGTATGTATATGACGGTGTGGTATATGTATGTATATGACGGTGTGGTATATGTATGTATATGACGATGTGGTATATGTATGTATATGACGGTGTGGTATATGTATGTATATGACTATGTGGTATATGTTTGTATATGGCGGTGTGGTATATGTAGTTATATGATGATGTGGTATATGTATGTATATGACGGTGTGGTATATGTATGTATATGACAATGTGGTATATGTATGTATATGACGGTGTGGTATATGACGGTGTGGTATATGTATGTATATGACGGTGTGGTATATGTATGTATATGACGGTGTGGTGTATGTATGTATATGGCGGTGTGGTATATGTATGTATATGACTATGTGGTATATGTTTGTATATGGCGGTGTGGTATATGTAGTTATATGATGGTGTGGTATATGTATGTATATGACTATGTGGTATATGTAAGTATATGATGATGTGGTATATGTATGTATATGACGGTGTGGTATATGACGGTGTGGTATATGTATGTATATGACGGTGTGGTATATGTATGTATATGACGATGTGGTATATGTATATGATGCGGTATATGTATGTATATGATGGTGTGGCATATGTATGTATATGGCGGTTTGCTATATGTATGTATATGACGGTGTGGTATATGTATGTATATGACGATGTGGTATATGTATGTATATGACGATGTGGTATATGTATGTATATGACGGTGTGGTATATGTATGTATATGACGATGTGGTATATGTATGTAAATGACGGTGTGGTATATGTATGTACATGACGGTGTGGTATATGTATGTATATGACGGTGTGGTATATGTATTTATATGACGGTGTGGTATATGCATGTATATGACGATGTGGTATATGCATGTATATGACGGTCTTGTATATGTATGTATATGATGGTGTGGTGTATGTATGTATATGACGGTGTGGTATATGCATGTATATGACGGTGTAGTATATGTATGTATATGACGGTGTAGTATATGTATGTATTTGACGGTGTGGTATATGACGGTGTGGTAGATGTATGTATATGACGGTGTGGTATATGTATGCTTATGATGGTATAGTATCTGTATGTATATGACTATGTGGTATATGTATGTATATGACGATGTGGTATATGTATGTATATGACGATGTGGTATATGTATGTATATGACGGTGTGCTATATGTATGTATATGACGGTGTCGTATATGTATGTATATGACGATGTGGTATATGTATATGTTGATGCGGTATATGTATGTATATGACGGTGTGGCATATGTATGTATATGGCGGTGTGCTATATGTATGTATATGACGGTGTGGTATATGTATGTATATGACGATGTGGTATATGTATGTATATGACGATGTGGTATATGTATGTATATGACGGTGTGGTATATGTATGTATATGACGATGTGGTATATGTATGTACATGAAGGTGTGGTATATGTATGTACATGACGGTGTGGTATATGCATGTATATGACGGTGTGGTATATGTATGTATATGAGCGTGTGGTATATGCATGTATATGACGATGTGGTATATGCATGTATATGACGGTGTGGTATATGTATGTATATGATGGTGTGGTGTATGTATGTATATGACGGTGTGGTATATGCATGGATATGACGGTGTAGTATATGTATGTATATGACGGTGTAGTATATGTATGTATTTGACGGTGTGGTATATGACGATGTGGTATATGTATGTATATGACGGTGTGGTATATGTATGTATATGACGGTGTGGTATATGTATGTATATGACGATGTGGTATATGTATGTATATGACGGTGTGGTATATGTATGTATATGACTATGTGGTATATGTTTGTATATGGCGGTGTGGTATATGTAGTTATATGATGATGTGGTATATGTATGTATATGACGGTGTGGTATATGTATGTATATGACAATGTGGTATATGTATGTATATGACGGTGTGGTATATGACGGTGTGGTATATGTATGTATATGACGGTGTGGTATATGTATGTATATGACGGTGTGGTGTATGTATGTATATGGCGGTGTGGTATATGTATGTATATGACTATGTGGTATATGTTTGTATATGGCGGTGTGGTATATGTAGTTATATGATGGTGTGGTATATGTATGTATATGACTATGTGGTATATGTAAGTATATGATGATGTGGTATATGTATGTATATGACGGTGTGGTATATGACGGTGTGGTATATGTATGTATATGTCGGTGTGGTATATGTATGTATATGTCGGTGTGGTATATGTATGTATATGACGGTGTGGTATATGACGATGTGGTATATGTATGCATAGGACGGTGTGGTATATGTATGTATATGACGGTATGGTATATGTATGTATATGACGGTGTGGTATATGTATGTATATGACAATGTGGTATATGTATGTATATGACGGTGTGGTATATGACGGTGTGGTATATGTATGTATATGACGGTGTGGTATATGTATGTATATGACGGTGTGGTGTATGTATGTATATGGCGGTGTGGTATATGTATGTATATGACGGTGTGGTATATGTATGTATATGACGGTGTGGTATATGTATGTATATGACGGTGTGGTATATGTATGTATATGACGGTGTGCTATATGTATGTATATGACGGTGTGGTATATGTATGTATATGACGATGTGGTATATGTATATGATGATGCGGTATATGTATGTATATGATGGTGTGGCATTTGTATGTATATGGCGGTGTGCTATATGTATGTATATGACGGTGTGGTATATGTATGTTTATGACGATGTGGTATATGTATGTATATGACGATGTGGTATATGTATGTATATGACGGTGTGGTATATGTATGTATATGACGATGTGGTATATGTATGTACATGATGGCGTGGTATATGTATGTACATGACGGTGTGGTATATGTATGTATATGACGGTGTGGTATATGTATTTATATGACGGTGTGGTATATGCATGTATATGACGATGTGGTATATGCATGTATATGACGGTGTTGTATATGTATGTATATGATGGTGTGGTGTATGTATGTATATGACGGTGTGGTATATGCATGTATATGACGGTGTAGTATATGTATGTATATGACAGTGTAGTATATGTATGTATTTGACGGTGTGGTATATGACGGTGTGGTAGATGTATGTATATGACGGTGTGGTATATGTATGCTTATGACGGTATAGTATCTGTATGTATATGACTATGTGGTATATGTATGTATATGACGATGTGGTATATGTATGTATATGACGATGTGGTATATGTATGTATATGACGGTGTGGTATATGTATGTATATGACGATGTGGTATATGTATGATATGACGGTGTGGTATCTGTATGTATATGACTATGTGGTATATGTATGTATATGACGGTGTGGTATATGTATGTTTATGACGGTATGGTATCTGTATGTATATGAATATGTGGTATATGTATGTATATGACGGTGTGGTATATGTATGTATATGACGATGTGGTATATGTATGTACATGACGGTGTGGTATATGTATGTACATGACGGTGTGGTATATGTATGTTTATGGCGGTGTGGTATATGTATGTATATGACGGTGTGGTATATGCATGTATATGACGATGTGGTATATGCATGTATATGACGGTGTTGTATATGTATGTATATGACGGTGTGGTATATGACGATGTGGTATATGTATGCATAGGACGGTGTGGTATATGTATGTATATGACGGTGTGGTATATGTATGTATATGACGGTGTGGTATATGTATGTATATGACAATGTGGTATATGTATGTATATGACGGTGTGGTATATGACGGTGTGGTATTTGTATGTATATGACGGTGTGGTATATGTATGTATATGACGGTGTGTTGTATGTATGTATATGGCGGTGTGGTATATGTTTGTATATGGCGGTGTGGTATATGTAGTTATATGATGGTGTGGTATATGTATGTATATGACTATGTGGTATATGTAAGTATATGATGATGTGGTATATGTATGTATATGACGGTGTGGTATATGACGGTGTGGTATATGTATGTATATGTCGGTGTGGTATATGTATGTATATGTCGGTGTGGTATATGTATGTATATGACGGTGTGGTATATGTATGTATATGCCGGTGTGGTATAGGACGATGTGGTATATGTATGCATAGGACGGTGTGGTATATGTATGTATATGACGGTATGGTATATGTATGTATATGACGGTGTGGTATATGTATGTATATGACAATGCGGTATATGTATGTATATGACGGTGTGGTATATGACGGTGTGGTATATGTTTGTATATGACGGTGTGGTATATGTATGTATATGGCGGTGTGGTATATGTATGTATATGGCGGTGTGGTATATGTATGTATATGACGGTGTGGTATATGTATGTATATGACGGTGTGGTATATGTATGTATATGGCGGTGTGGTATATGTATGTATATGACGGTGTGGTATATGTATGTATATGACGGTGTGGTATATGTATGTATATGACGATGTGGTATATGTATATGATGATGCGGTATATGTATGTATATGATGGTGTGGCATATGTATGTATATGGCGGTTTGCTATATGTATGTATATGACGGTGTGGTATATGTATGTATATGACGATGTGGTATATGTATGTATATGACGATGTGGTATATGTATGTATATGACGATGTGGTATATGTATGTATATGACGGTGTGGTATATGTATGTACATGACGGTGTGGTATATGTATGTATATGACGGTGTGGTATATGTATGTATATGACGGTGTGGTATATGCATGTATATGACGATGTGGTATATGCATGTATATGACGGTCTTGTATATGTATGTATATGATGGTGTGGTGTATGTATGTATATGACGGTGTGGTATATGCATGTATATGACGGTGTAGTATATGTATGTATATGACGGTGTAGTATATGTATGTATTTGACGGTGTGGTATATGACGGTGTGGTAGATGTATGTATATGACGGTGTGGTATATGTATGTATATGACGGTGTGGTATATGTATGTATATGATGGTGTGGTATATGTATGTATATGACGATGTGGTATATGTATGTATATGACGATGTGGTATATGTATGTATATGACGGTGTGGTATATGACGGTGTGGTATATGTATGTATATGACGGTGTGGTATATGTATGTATATGACGGTGTGGTATATGTATGTATATGACGGTGTGGTATATGTATGTATATGACGGTGTGGTATATGTATGTATATGACGGTGTGGTATATGTATGTATATGACGGTGTGGTATATGTATGTATATGACGGTGTGGTATATGTATGTATATGACGATGTGGTATATGTATATGATGATGTGGTATATGTATGTATATGACGGTGTGGTATATGTATGTATATGGCGGTGTGGTATATGTATGTATATGACGGTGTGGTATATGTATGTATATGACGATGTGGTATATGTATGTATATGACGGTGTGGTATATGTATGTATATGACGATGTGGTATATGTATGTATATGACGGTGTGGTATATGTATGTACATGACGGTGTGGTATATGTATGTATATGACGGTGTGGTATATGTATGTATATGACGGTGTGGTATATGCATGTATATGACGATGTGGTATATGCATGTATATGACGGTCTTGTATATGTATGTATATGATGGTGTGGTGTATGTATGTATATGACGGTGTGGTATATGCATGTATATGACGGTGTAGTATATGTATGTATATGACGGTGTAGTATATGTATGTATTTGACGGTGTGGTATATGACGGTGTGGTAGATGTATGTATATGACGGTGTGGTATATGTATGTTTATGATGGTATAGTATCTGTATGTATATGACTATATGGTATATGTACGTATATGACGATGTGGTATATGTATGTATATGACGATGTGGTATATGTATGTATATGACGGTGTGCTATATGTATGTATATGACGGTGTCGTATATGTATGTATATGACGATGTGGTATATGTATATGTTGATGCGGTATATGTATGTATATGACGGTGTGGCATATGTATGTATATGGCGGTGTGCTATATGTATGTATATGACGGTGTGGTATATGTATGTATATGACGATGTGGTATATGTATGTATATGACGATGTGGTATATGTATGTATATGACGGTGTGGTATATGTATGTATATGACGATGTGGTATATGTATGTACATGAAGGTGTGGTATATGTATGTACATGACGGTGTCGTATATTTATGTATATGACGATGTGGTATATGTATATGTTGATGCGGTATATGTATGTATATGACGGTGTGGCATATGTATGTATATGGCGGTGTGCTATATGTATGTATATGACGGTGTGGTATATGTATGTATATGACGATGTGGTATATGTATGTATATGACGATGTGGTATATGTATGTATATGACGGTGTGGTATATGTATGTATATGACGATGTGGTATATGTATGTACATGAAGGTGTGGTATATGTATGTACATGACGGTGTGGTATATGCATGTATATCACGGTGTGGTATATGTATGTATATGAGCGTGTGGTATATGCATGTATATGACGATGTGGTATATGCATGTATATGACGGTGTGGTATATGTATGTATATGATGGTGTGGTGTATGTATGTATATAACGGTGTGGTATATGCATGGATATGACGTTGTAGTATATGTATGTATATGACGGTGTAGTATATGTATGTATTTGACGGTGTGGTATATGACGATGTGGTATATGTATGTTTATGACGGTGTGGTATATGTATTTATATGACGGTGTGGTATATGTATGTATATGACGATGTGGTATATGTATGTATATGACAGTGTGGTATATGTATGTATATGACTATGTGGTATATGTTTGTATATGGCGGTGTGGTATATGTAGTTATATGATGATGTGGTATATGTATGTATATGACGGTGTGGTATACGTATGTATATGACAATGTGGTATATGTATGTATATGACGGTGTGGTATATGACGGTGTGGTATATGTATGTATATGACGGTGTGGTATATGTATGTATATGACGGTGTGGTGTATGTATGTATATGGCGGTGTGGTATATGTATGTATATGACTATGTGGTATATGTTTGTATATGGCGGTGTGGTATATGTAGTTATATGATGGTGTGGTATATGTATGTATATGACTATGTGGTATATGTAAGTATATGATGATGTGGTATATGTATGTATATGACGGTGTGGTATATGACGGTGTGGTATATGTATGTATATGACGGTGTGGTATATGTATGTATATGACGATGTGGTATATGTATATGATGCGGTATATGTATGTATATGATGGTGTGGCATATGTATGTATATGGCGGTTTGCTATATGTATATATATAACGGTGTGGTATATGTATGTATATGATGGTGTGGTATTTGTATGTATTTGACTGTGTGGTATATATATGTATATGACGATGTGATATATGTATGTATATGATGATGTGGTATATGTATGTATATGATGATGTGGTATATGTATGTATATGATGATGAGGTATATGTATGTATATGGCGGTGTGGTATATGTACGTATATGACGGTGTGGTATATGTATGTATATGACGATGTGGTATATGTATGTATATGTTGATGTGGTATATGTATGTATATGACGATGTGGTATATGTATGTATATGACGGTGTGGTATATGACGATGTGGTATATGTATATATATGACGGTGTGGTATATGTATGTATATGACGGTGTGGTATATGTATGTACATGACGGTGTGGTATATGTATGTATATGACGGTGTGGTATATGTATGTATATGAAGATGTGGTATATGTATTTATATGACGGTGTGGTATATGAATGTATATGACGATGTGGTATATGTATGTATATGACGGTGTGGTATATGTATGTATTTGACGGTGTGGTATATGACGGTGTGGTATATGTATGTATATGACGGTGTGGTATATGTATGTATATGACGGTGTGGTATATGTATGTATATGACGATGTGGTATATGTATGTATATGACGATGTGGTATATGTATGTATATGACGGTGTGGTATATGTATGTATATGACGGTGTGGTATATGTATGTATATGACGGTGTGGTATATGTATGTATATGACGGTGTGGTATATGTATGTATATGACGGTGTGGTATATGTATGTATATGACGGTGTGGTATATGTATGTATATGACGGTGTGGTATATGTATGTATATGACTATGTGGTATATGTATGTATATGACGGTGTGGTATATGTATGTATATGACGATGTGGTATATGTATGTATATGACGGTGTGGTATATGTATGTATATGACGGTGTGGTATATGTATGTATATGACGGTGTGGTATATGTATGTATATGACGGTGTGGTATATGTATGTATATGACGATGTGGTAATCTGTATATGACGGTGTTTGGTATATGACGGTGTGGTATATGACGATGTGGTATATGTATGTATATGACGTGTGGTATATGTATGTATATGACGGTGTGGTATATGTATGTATATGACGGTGTGGTATATGTATGTATATGACGGTGTGGTATATGTATGTATTACGGTGTGGTATATTGACGGTTGTGGTATATGTATGTATATGACGGTGTGGTATATGTATGTATATGACGGTGTGGTATATGTATGTATATGACGTGTGGTATATGTATGTATATGGCGGTGTGGTATATGTAGTTATTGAGGTGTGGTAATGTATGTATATGACGATGTGGTATATGTATGTATATGATAAGGTGTGGTATATGTATGTATATGACGGTGTGGTATATGTATGTATATGACGGTGTGGTATATGTATGTATATGACGGTGTGGTATATGTATGTATATGACGGTGTGGTATATGTATGTATATGACGGTGTGGTATATGTATGTATATGACGGTGTGGTGTATGACGGTGTGGTATATGTATGTATATGACGGTGTGGTATATGTATGTATATGACGGTGTGGTATATGACGGTGTGTATATGTATGTATATGACGTATGGTATATGACGGTGTGGTATATGACGGTGTGGTATATGTATGTATATGACAGTGTAGTATATGACGGTGTGGTATATGTATGTATATGACGGTGTGGTATATGTATGTATATGACGGTGTGGTATATGTATGTATATGACGGTGTGGTATATGTATGTATATGACGGTGTGGTATATGTATGTATATGACGGTGTGGTATATGTATGTATATGACGGTGTGGTATATGTATGTATATGACGGTGTGGTATATGTATGTATATGACGATGTGGTATATGTATGTATATGACGGTGTGGTATATGTATGTATATGACGGTGTGGTATATGTATGTATATGACGGTGTGGTATATGTATGTATATGACGATGTGGTATATGTATGTATATGACGATGTGGTATATGTATGTATATGACGGTGTGGTATATGTATGTATATGACGGTGTGGTATATGTATGTATATGACGGTGTGGTATATGTATGTATATGACGGTGTGGTATATGTATGTATATGACGATGTGGTATATGTATGTATATGACGGTGTTGTATATGTATGTATATGACGGTGTGGTGTATGTATGTATATGACGGTGTGGTATATGCATGTATATGACGGTGTAGTATATGTATGTATATGACGGTGTAGTATATGTATGTATTTGACGGTGTGGTATATGACGGTGTGGTAGATGTATGTATATGACGGTGTGGTATATGTATGTTTATGATGGTATAGTATCTGTATGTATATGACTATGTGGTATATGTATGTATATGACGATGTGGTATATGTATGTATATGACGATGTGGTATATGTATGTATATGACGGTGTGGTATATGTATGTATATGACGGTGTGGTATATGTATGTATATGACGGTGTGGTATATGTATGTATATGACGGTGTGGTATATGTATGTATATGACGGTGTGGTATATGTATGTATATGACGGTGGTATATGTTGTATATGGTGTGTATTGAGTATATGACGATGTGGTATATGTATGTATATGACGTGTGGTATATGTATTTATGACGTGTGTATATGTATGTATATGACGATGTGGTATATTGTAGACGGTGTGGTTATGTATGTATAGACGGTGTCGTATATTATGTATATGCGATGTGGTATATGTATATGATGATGCGGTATATGTATGTATATGACGGTGTGGCATATGTATGTATATGGCGGTGTGCTATATGTATGTATATGACGGTGTGGTATATGTATGTATATGACGATGTGGTATATGTATGTATATGCGGTGTGGTATATGTATGTATATGACGATGTGGTATATGTATGTACATGAAGGTGTGGTATATGTATGTACATGACGGTGTGGTATATGCATGTATATCACGGTGTGGTATATGTATGTATATGAGCGTGTGGTATATGCATGTATATGACGATGTGGTATATGCATGTATATGACGGTGTGGTATATGTATGTATATGATGGTGTGGTGTATGTATGTATATAACGGTGTGGTATATGCATGGATATGACGTTGTAGTATATGTATGTATATGACGGTGTAGTATATGTATGTATTTGACGGTGTGGTATATGACGATGTGGTATATGTATGTTTATGACGGTGTGGTATATGTATTTATATGACGGTGTGGTATATGTATGTATATGACGATGTGGTATATGTATGTATATGACAGTGTGGTATATGTATGTATATGACTATGTGGTATATGTTTGTATATGGCGGTGTGGTATATGTAGTTATATGATGGTGTGGTATATGTATGTATATGACGGTGTGGTATATGTATGTATATGACAATGTGGTATATGTATGTATATGACGGTGTGGTATATGACGGTGTGGTATATGTATGTATATGACGGTGTGGTATATGTATGTATATGACGGTGTGGTGTATGTATGTATATGGCGGTGTGGTATATGTATGTATATGACTATGTGGTATATGTTTGTATATGGCGGTGTGGTATATGTAGTTATATGATGGTGTGGTATATGTATGTATATGACTATGTGGTATATGTAAGTATATGATGATGTGGTATTGATGTATATGACGGTGTGAAACAAAAACAGTGTGGTATATGTATGTATATGACGGTGTGGTATATGTATGTATATGACTGTGTGGTATATGTATGTATATGACGGTGTGGTATATGTATGTATATGATGATGTGGTATATGTATGTATATGATGATGTGGTATATGTATGTATATGACGATGTGGTATATGTATGTATATGACGGTGTGGTATATGTATGTATATGACGGTGTGGTATATGTATGTATATGACGATGTGGTATATGTATGTATATGACGGTGTGGTATATGTATGTATATGACGATGTGGTATATGTATGTACATGACGGTGTGGTATATGTATGTACATGACGGTGTGGTATATGTATGTATATGACGGTGTGGTATATGTATTTATATGACGGTGTGGTATATGCATGTATATGACGATGTGGTATATGCATGTATATGACGGTGTTGTATATGTATGTATATGATGGTGTGGTGTATGTATGTATATGACGGTGTGGTATATGCATGTATATGACGGTGTAGTATATGTATGTATATGACGGTGTAGTATATGTATGTATTTGACGGTGTGGTATATGACGGTGTGGTAGATGTATGTATATGACGGTGTGGTATATGTATGCTTATGACGGTATAGTATCTGT
>JABXNX010000174.1:34083-59083 GCA_014843695.1 Archivesica marissinica | reverse complement strand
ACGTTTCTATATACTAAGATCATGTGAGCGCGAATAGTAGAAATACGTGTAGAAATAAATATAAAATTTAATTATTTAATTACTTAATTGCTTAATTAATTACATGTAACAATGTTAGCAAATGTTAAACGATTTGGTTTTAGTTTATTGATAATTTTAATTTGTTTTCATATTTTTCAATTATTATATCACAACTATGATTGGGAAATGATACAAGCCCGTATGCAACAGGGATACAAGGGAAATAACAATATGCAGAATGATAGTGTCAAAGACGGTAAACATATAACTCATGTTGACAATATTCGGAGAGTGCTAGATGAAGGAATTAATAATTTAAGCAATAAAAAACAAACTAATTCTTCATCGATAACCAGTACGTCTACTGCGACTACTAGGACAACACACAATACAGAAGCACAACTAAGATCCAATGCGATTAAGAACGCTCGTCCACATCATGTACATCCAGCGGAGAACGAACGAATCATTACATACTCTGCACAAGCAAACATTGTACAACACGTAGTCAAATGGAGAAATGCTCAAGTAGAACGAGATACATTAGAAAAGCAAAGAGCGCTGACATACGACGGTCATGATTTGTTGCAAGACGTAAGTACATTATTAACAATTTCTTTAATAGCAAGTAAAATTAATTTCACAAATTCATTCAGGAGATGGACTGAGGGTTACATATAGGCATTCACACTACTCTTCTATGCACTTGCTCCTAACATATCTGAGCTTGCATACAAGTAGGGTGTCAATGTCATTGTTACACGACATTGCTACACGACATTGTTATATGTCATTGCCACAGGACATTGCTACACGACATTGCTACATGACATTGCTAAATAACATTATTACACGACATTGCTACACGACATTGCTACACGACATTGCTACATGACATTGCTACATAACATTATTACACGACATTGCTACATAACATTATTACACGACATTGCTACACGACATTGCTACACGACATTGCTACTTGGCATTATTACACGACATTGTTACACGACATTGTTGCACGACATTGCTACACGACATTGCTACACGACATTGATACACGACATTGCTACATGTCATTGCTACACGACATTGCTACACGACATTGCTACATGTCATTGCTACACGACATTGCTAGACGACATTGTTATATGTCATTGCCACAGGACATTGCTACACGACATTGCTACACGACATTGATATCGACATTTTTATACGACATTGCTACATGTCATTGTTACACGACATTGCTACACGACATTGATACCGACATTTTTACACGACATTGCTACATGTCATTGTTACACGACATTGCTACCTGTCATTGTTACACGACATTATTACACGACATTGCTACACGACATTGCTACATAACATTATTACACGACATTGCTACACGACATAGCTACACGACATTGCTACACGTCATTGCTACACGACATTGCTACATAACATTGCTACACGACATTGTTACACGTGATTGCTACACGACATTGCTACACGACATTGCTACACGACATTGCTACACGACATTATTACACGACATTGATACACGACATTGTTACACGTGATTGCTACACGACATTGCTACATAACATTGTTACACGACATTATTACATGACATTGCTAAACGACATTGTTACACGACATTATTATTGCTTAACGACATTGCTAAACGACATTAATCCTCGACATTGCTACATGACATTGCTACACGTCATTGCTAAACGACATTGTTACACGACATTGCTACACGACATTGTTACACGACATTGTTACATTACATTGCTAAACGACATTGTTACACGACATTGCTACATGTCATTATTGCACGACATTGCTATATGTCATTATTGCACGACATTGCTACATGATATTGTTGCACGACATTGCTACACGACATTGCTACACGACATTGCTACACGACATTATTACACGACAATGTTGCACGACATTGCTCCACGACATTTCTATACGACATTGCTACACGACATTGCTACACGACATTGTTACACGACATTGCTCCACGACATTGCTACATGATATTGCTATACGACATTGCTACACGACATTGCTGCACGACATTATTACACGACATTGTTACACGACATTGCTACATGATATTGCTACACGACATTGTTACACGACATTGCTACATGACATTGCTACACGACATTTCTGCACGACATTGCTACACGACATTGCTACACGTCATTGCTACACGACATAGCTACACGATATAGCTGCACGACATTGCTACACGACATTGGTACACGACATTGCTACATGATATTGCTACACGACATTGCTACACGACATTGCTACACGACATTGCTACACGACATTATTACACGACATTGTTACACGACATTGCTACATTACATTGCTACACGACATTGCTACACGACATTGCTACACGACATTATTACACGACAATGTTGCACGACATTGCTATACGACATTGCTACACGACATTGCTGCACGACATTATTACACGACATTGTTACACGACATTGCTACATGATATTGCTACACGAAATTGTTACACGACATTGCTACATGACATTGCTACACGACATTTCTGCACGACATTGCTATAGGACATTGCTACACGTCATTGCTACACGACATAGCTACACGAAATTGCTACACGATATAGCTGCACGACATTGCTACACGACATTGGTACACGACATTGCTAAATGATATTGCTACACGTCATTGCTACACGACATTGCTACACGACATTGCTACACGACATTGCTACACGACATTATTACACGACATTTTTACACGACATTGCTACATTACATTGCTACACGACATTGCTACACGACATTGCTACACGACATTGCTACACGACATTATTACACGACAATGTTGCACGACATTGCTACATGATATTGCTACACGACATTGTTACACGACATTGCTACACGACATTGCTACACGACATTATTACACGACATTGTTACACGACATTGCTACACGACATTGTTACACGTCATTGCTACACGACATTGCTACATAACATTGCTACACGACATTGCTACATAACATTGCTACACGACATTGCTACACGACATTATTACACGACATTGCTATATGACATTGCTACATAACATTGCTACATGTCATTGTTACACGACATTGCTACATGACATTGCTACACGACATTGCTACACGACATTGCTACACGTCATTGCTACACGACATAGCTGCACGACATTGCTACACGACATATCTGCACGTCATTGCTACACGACATAGCTACACGACATTGCTACACGACATATCTGCACGACATTGCTACATGACATTGGTACACGACATTGCTACATGGCATTATTGCACGACATTGCTACACGACATAGCTACACGACATTGCTACACGACATAGCTGCACGACATAGTTACACGACATAGCTGCATGACATTGCTACACGACATTGCTACACGACATTGTTACACGTCATTGCTACACGTCATTGCTACACGACATTGCTACACGTCATTGCTAAACGACATTGTTACACGACATTGCTATATGACATTGCTACACGACATTGCTGCACGACATTGCAACACGTCATTGTTACACGACATTGCTACAAGACATTGCTACACGACATTGCTACACGACATAGCTGCACGTCATTCCTACACGACATAGCTGCACGACAATGCTACACGACATAGCTGCACGACATTGTTACACGACATTGCTACACGACATTGCTACACGTCATTGTTATACGACATTGCTACACGACATTGTTACACGACATTGCTACATGACATAGCTGCACCACATTGCTACACGACCTTGTTACACGACATTGTTACACAACATTGCTACACGACATTGCTACACGACATAGCTGCACGTCATTGCTACACGACATAGATGCACGACATTGCTACACGACATAGCTGCACGTCATTGCTACACGACATAGCTACACGACATTGCTACACGACATTGCTACAAGACATTGTTACACGACATTGTTACACGTCATTGCTACACGACATTGCTACACGACATTGCTACTCGTCATTGCTACAGGACATTGCTAGACATTGCTACACGCTATTTCTACATAACATTGTTACAAGACATTGCTACACCTCATTGTTACACGAAATTGCTACACGACATTGCTACATGTCATTGTTACACGACAATGCTACATGACATTGCTCCACCACTTTGCTACACGACATTACTACACGTCATTGTTACACGACATAGCTACAAGACATTGCTACACGTCATTGTTACACGACAATGCTACATGACATTGCTACACGACATTGATACACGACATTGCTACATGACATTGCTACACGAAATTGATACACGACATTGCTACATGACATTGCTACACGACATTGATACACGACATTGCTACATGACATTGCTACACGACATTGATACACGACATTGCTACACGACATTATTACAGACATTGCTACATGACATTGCTATACGACATTGCTACATAACATTGCTACATGTCATTGTTACAAGACATTGCTACCTGTCATTGCTACATGACATTGCTGCACGACATTGCTACATAACATTGCTGCATGTCATTGTTACACGACATTGCTACTCGACATTATTACACGACATTGCTAAACGACATTGATACACAACATTGCTACATGACATTGCTACACGTCATTGCTAAACGAAATTGTTACACGATATTGCTATATGACATTGCTACACGACATTGCTGCACGACATTGCAACACGTCATTGTTACACGACATTGCTACACGTCATTGCTACACGACATAGCTGCACGACATAGCTGCACGACATAGCTGTACGACATTGCTAAACGACATTGTTACACGATATTGATAAACCTCATTGTTACACGACATTGCTACATAACATTGCTACACGACATTGCTACACGACATTATTACACGACATTGCTACATGACATTGCTATACGACATTGCTACATAACATTGCTACATGTCATTGTTACAAGACATTGCTACATGACATTGCTATACGACATTGCTACATAACATTGCTACATGTCATTGTTACAAGGCATTGCTACATGACATTGCTATACGACATTGCTACATAACATTGCAACATGTCATTGTTACAAGACATTGCTACATGACATTGCTATACGACATTGCTACATGACATTGCTATACGACATTGCTACGTAACATTGCTACATGTCATTGCTACAAGACATTGCTACACGACATTGCTACATGACATTGTTACACGACATTGCTACATGACATTGCTACACGTCATTGCTAAACAAAATTGTTACACGACATTGCTACACGACATTGTTACACGACATTGCTCCACGACATTGTTACACGACATTGCTACACGACGTTGCTACATGACATTGCTACATGTCATTGTTACAAGACATTGCTACATGTCATTGCTACATATCATTGCTACATGTCATTGTTACAAGACATTGCTACATGACATTACTACATAATATTGCTACATGTCGTTGTTACAAGACATTGCTACATGACATTGCTACATAACATTGCTACATGTCATTGTTACAAGACATTGCTACATGACATTGCTACACGACATTGCTACACGACATAGTTACACGACATAGCTGCACGACATTGCTACACGACATTGGTACACGACATTGCTACATGTCATTGTTACACGACATTGTTACACGACATTGCTACACGACATTGGTACACGACATTGCTACACGACATTGCTACACGACATTGTTACACGACATTGCTACATGGCATTGTCACACGACATAGCTGCACGACATAGTTACACGACATAGCTGCACGACATTGCTACATGACATTATTACACGACATTGCTAAACGGCATTGCTAAACGACATTGATACACGACATTGCTATATGACATTGCTACACGACAATGCTACACGTCATTGCTACACGACATAGCTGCACGACATTGCTACACGACATAGCTGCACGACATTGTTACACGACATAGCTACATGACATAGCTGCACGACATTGCTACACGACATTGCTACACGACATTGTTACATGACATTGTTACACGACATTGCTACACGACATTGTTACACGACATTGTTACACGACATTGTTACACGACAAAGCTACATGGCATTATTACACGACATAGCTACACGACATTGCTACACGACATTGATACACCTCATTGTTACACGACATTGTTACATGACATTATTACACGACATTGCTACACGACATAGCTGCACGTCATTGCTACACGATATATCTACACGACATTGCTACACGACATTGCTACACGACATTGTTACACGACATTGTTACACGTCATTGCTACATGACATTGCTACACGACATTGCTACTCGTCATTGCTACACGACATTGCTACAGGACATTGCTACACGTCATTGCTACAGGACATTGCTACACGCTTTTTCTACATAACATTGTTACACGACATTGATACACGTCATTATTACACGACATTGCTACAAGACATTGCTACACGTCATTGTTACACGACTTTGCTACAGGACATTGCTACATGACATTGCTACACGACATTGCTACACGTCATTGTTACACGACTTTGCTACACGACATTGCTACATGACATTACTACACGACATTGATACACCTCATTTTTACAAGACATTGCTACACTACATTGCTACATGACATTGCTACACGACATTTTTACAAGACATTGCTACACGACATTGTTACAAGACATTGCTACACGACATTGCTACACGACTTTACTACACGACATTGCTACATGACATTGTTACATGACATTGTTACATGACATTGTTACACGACATTGTTATATGACATTGTTACACGACATTGCTACACGACATTGCTACACTACATTGTTACACGACATTTCTACACGACATTGCTACACGACATTGTTACACGACATTGCTACACGACATTGTACAAGACATTGCTACACGACATTGCTACATGACATTGCTACACGACTTTACTACACGACATTGCTACATGACATTGTTACATGGCATTGCTACATGGCATTATTGCACGACATTGTTACATGACATTGTTACACGACATTGTTACACGATATTGCTACATGGCATTATTGCACGACATTGTTACATGACATTGTTACACGACATTGCTACACGACATTGCTACACTACATTGTTACACGACATTTCTACACGACATTGCTACACGACATTGTTACACGACATTGCTACACGACATTGTACAAGACATTGCTACACGACATTGCTACATGACATTGCTACACGACTTTACTACACGACATTGCTACATGACATTGTTACATGGCATTGCTACATGGCATTATTGCACGACATTGTTACATGACATTGTTACACGACATTGTTACACGATATTGCTACATGGCATTATTGCACGACATTGTTACATGACATTGTTACACGACATTGCTACACGACATAGCTACATGGCATTATTGCACGACATTGTTACATGGCATCATTGCACGACATTGTTACATGGCATTATTGCACGACATTGTTACAATGCATTATTGCACGACATTGTTACATGGCATTATTGCACGACATTGTTACATGGCATTATTGCACGACATTGTTACATGGCATTATTGCACGACATTGTTACATGGCATCATTGCACGACATTGTTACAATGCATTATTGCACGACATTGTTACATGGCATTATTGCACGACATTGTTACAATGCATTATTGCACGACATTGTTACATGGCATTATTGCACGACATTGTTACAATGCATTATTGCACGACATTGTTAAATGGCATTATTGCACGACATTGTTAGATGGCATTATTGCACGACATTGTTACAATGCATTATTGCACGACATTGTTAAATGGCATTATTGCACGACATTGTTACATGGCATTATTGCACGACATTGTTACATGGCATTATTGCACGACATTGTTACAATGCATTATTGCACGACATTGTTAAATGGCATTATTGCACGACATTGTTACATGGCATTATTGCACGACATTGTTACAATGCATTATTGCACGACATTGTTACATGGCATTATTGCACGACAGTGTTACATGGCATTGCTACCCGACATTGTTACATGGCATTACTGCACGACATTGCTACACGACATTGCTACATGACATTGCTACATGACATTACTACACGACATTGCTACCTGACATTGCTACATGACATTACTACACGACATTGCTACCTGACATTGCTACACGACATTGCTACATGATATTGCTACCTGACATTGCTACACGACATTGCTACATGGCATTATTGCACGACATTATTATGCGACATTATTACACGACATTGTTACACGTCATTGTTACACGACATTGTTACACGACATTGTTACACTACATTGTTACACGACATTGTTACAGGACATTGTTAAACGTCATTGCTAAACGACATTGTTACACGTCATTGTTACACGACATTGTTACACGACATTGTTACACGACATTGTTACACGACATTGTTACACGACATTGTTACACGACATTGTTACACGACATTGTTACAGGACATTGTTACACGTCATTGCTAAACGACATTGCTACACGACATTGTTACACGACATTGTTACAGGACATTGTTACACGACATTGTTACAGGACATTGTTAAACGACATTGTTACAGGACTTTGTTACACGTCTTTGCTAAACGACATTGTTACACGACATTGCTACACGACATAGCTACATGGCATTATTGCACGACATTGTTACATGGCATTATTGCACGACAATGTTACATGGCATTGTTACACGACATTGCTACACGACATTGCTACATGACATTGCTACATGACATTGCTACACGACATTGCTACACAACATTGCTACATAACATTGCTACATGACATTGCTACCTGACATTGCTACACGACATTGCTACATGGCATAATTGCACGACATTATTACGCGACATTATTACACGACTTTACAACACAACACTGTTACAGGAAATTGCTACACCACATTCCAACCCGACATTGCTACACGACATTTCTACACGACATTGTAACACGACATTGTTACACGACATTGTTACACGTCATTGCTACACGACATTGCTGCACGACATTATTACACGACATTGTTACACGACATTGCAATATGTCATTGCTTCCTGACATTGCTACATGACATTGCTACACTACAATGTTACATGGCATTGTTACACGACATTGCTACATGCCATTGTTACACGACATTGCTACATGACATTGTTACACTACATTGTTACACGACATTGTTACATGACATTGTTACACTACATTGGTACATGACATTGTTACACTACATTGTTAGAGGACATTGCTACACGACATTGTTACACGACATTGTTACATGACATTATTACACTACATTGCTACACGATATTGCTACACGACATTGCTACACGACATTGTTAAATGACATTGCTACACTACATTGATACATGGCATTATTGCACGACATTGTTACAATGCATTATTGCACGACATTGTTACATGGCATTATTGCACGACATTGTTACAGTGCATTATTGCACGACATTGTTACATGGCATTATTGCACGACATTGTTACAATGCATTATTGCACGACATTGTTACATGGCATTATTGCACGACATTGTTACATGGCATTATTGCACGACATTGTTACATGGCATTATTGCACGACATTGTTACAATGCATTATTGCACGACATTGTTACATGGCATTATTGCACGACATTGTTACATGGCATCATTGCACGACATTGTTACAATGCATTATTGCACGACATTGTTACATGGCATTATTGCACGACATTGTTACAATGCATTATTGCACGACATTGTTACATGGCATTATTGCACGACATTGTTACAATGCATTATTGCACGACATTGTTACATGGCATTATTGCACGACATTGTTACAATGCATTATTGCACGACATTGTTACATGGCATTATTGCACGACATTGTTACAATGCATTATTGCACGACATTGTTACATGGCATTATTGCACGACATTGTTACAATGCATTATTGCACGACATTGTTACATGGCATCATTGCACGACATTGTTACAATGCATTATTGCACGACATTATTATGCGACATTATTACATGACATTGTTACACGACATTGTTACACGACATTGTTACAGGACATTGTTACACGACATTGTTACATTACATTGTTACACGTCATTGCTAAACGACATTGCTACACGACATTGCTACACGACATAGCTACATGGCATTATTGCACGACATTGTTACATGGCATTATTGCACGACAATGTTACATGGCATTGTTACACGACATTGCTACACGACATTGCTACATGACATTGCTACATGACATTGCTACACGACATTGCTACACAACATTGCTACATAACATTGCTACATGACATTGCTACCTGACATTGCTACACGACATTGCTACATGGCATTATTGCACGACATTATTACGCGACATTATTACACGACATTACAACACAACACTGTTACAGGAAATTGCTACACCACATTCCAACCCGATATTGCTACACGACATTTCTACACGACATTGTAACGCGACATTGTTACACGACATTGTTACACGACATTGCTACACGACATTGCTGCACGACATTGCTACACGACATTGTAACACGACATTGTAACACGACATTGTAACACGACATTGTTACACGACATTGTTACACGTCATTGCTACACGACATTGCTGCACGACATTATTACACGACATTGTTACACGACATTGCAATATGTCATTGCTTCATGACATTGCTACATGACATTGCTACACTACAATGTTACATGGCATTGTTACACGACATTGCTACATGCCATTGTTACACGACATTGCTACATGACATTGTTACACTACATTGTTACACGACATTGTTACATGACATTGTTACACTACATTGTTACATGACATTGTTACACTACATTGTTACAGGACATTGCTACACGACATTGTTACACGACATTGTTACATAACATTATTACACTACATTGCTACACGACATTGCTACACGACATTGCTACACGACATTGTTAAATGACATTGTTACACTACATTGTTACATGGCATTATTGCACGACATTGTTACAATGCATTATTGCACGACATTGTTACATGGCATTATTGCACGACATTGTTACAATGCATTATTGCACGACATTGTTACATGGCATTATTGCACGACTTTGTTACAATGCATTATTGCACGACATTGTTACATGACATTATTGCACGACATTGTTACAATGCATTATTGCACGACATTGTTACATGGCATTATTGCACGACATTGTTACAATGCATTATTGCACGACATTGTTACAATGCATTATTGCACGACATTGTTACATGGCATTATTGCACGACATTGTTACAATGCATTATTGCACGACATTGTTACATGGCATTATTGCATGACATTGTTACATGGCATTGTTACCCGACATTGTTACATGGCATTATTGCACGACATTGCTACACGACATTGCTACAAGACATTACTACACGACATTGCTACCTGACATTGCTACACGACATTGCTACACGACATTGCTACATAACATTGCTACATGATATTGCTACCTGACATTGCTACACGACATTGCTACATGGCATTATTGCACGACATTATTACGCGACATTATTACACGACATTGTTACACGTCATTGTTACACGGCATTGTTACACGACATTGTTACACGACATTGTTACACGACATTGTTACACGACATTGTTACACGACATTGTTACAGGACATTGTTACACGACATTGCTACACGACATAGCTACATGGCATTATTGTGCGACATTGTTACATGGCATTATTGCACGACATTGTTACATGGCATTGTTACACGACATTGCTACACGACATTGCTACATGACATTGCTACATGACATTGCTACACGACAGTGCTACACAACATTGCTACATAACATTGCTACATGACATTGCTACCTGACATTGCTACACGACATTGCTACATGGCATTATTGCACGACATTATTAAGCGAAATTATTACACGACATTACAACACAACACTGTTACAGGAAATTGCTACACCACATTCCAACCCGACATTGCTACACGACATTGCTACACGACATTGTTACACGACATTGTTACACGACATTGTTACACGTCATTGCTACACGACATTGCTGCACGACATTATTACACGACATTGTTACACGACATTGCAATATGTCATTGCTTCACGACATTGCTACATGACATTGTTACACGACATTGCTACATGGCATTGTTACACGGCATTGCTACATGGCATTGTTACACGACATTGTTACATTACATTGCTACACGGCATTGCTACATGGCATTGTTACACGACATTGCTACATGGCATTGTTACACGACATTGTTACATGAATTGTTACTCTACATTGTTACACTAAATTGTTGCATGACATTGTTACACTACATTGTTACAGGACATTGCTACACGACATTGTTACACGACATTGTTACATGACATTATTACAATACATTGCTACACGACATTGCTACACGACATTATTACATGACATTGTTACACTACATTGTTACACGACATTGCTACACGACATTGTTACATGACATTGCTACACGACATTGCTACACGACATTGCTACACGACATTGCTATATGTCATTGCTACACTACAATGTTACACGACATTGTTACACGACATTGTTACAGGACATTGTTACACGACATTGCTACACGACATTGTTACACTACATAGTTACACGACATTGTTACACGACATTGTTACACGACATTGTTACACAACATTGTTACACGACATTTCTGCACGACATTGCTACACGTCATTGTTACACGACATTGCTACACGACATTGCTACACGACATTGTTACAGGACATTGCTACTCGACATTGCTACACGTTGTGTGTGTGTGTTTGTGTTGTGTTGTGTTGTGTTGTGTTGTGTCATTGCTACACGACATTGCTACACGTCATTGCTACACGTCATTGCTACACGACATTGCTACACGACATTGCTATACGACATTGCTATACGACATTGCTATATGTCATTGTTACACGACAATGCTACATGACATTGCTACACGACATTGCTGCACGTCATTGCTACATGACATTGCTAAATGACATTACTACATGTCATTGCTACACGACATTGTTACACCTCATTGTTACACGACATTACTACACGACATTGCTACACGATATTGCTACACGACATTGCTACACGACATTGCTACACGACATTACACGACATTGTTACACGACATTGTTACACGACATTGTTACACAATATTGCTACACGACATTGCTACAAGACATTGTTACACGACATTGCTAGATGACATTGCTACACGACATTGCTAAAGGACATTGCAAGACGACAATGCTACACGACATTGCTATACGATATTACTACACGGCTTAGTTACACGACATTGCTACACGACATTGCTACACGACATTGCTACACGACAATGCTACTCGTCATTGCTACAGGACATTGCTGCACGACATTGCTACAGGACATTATTGCACGACATTGATACAAGACATTGTTACACGACATTGCTAGACGACATTGCTACACGTCATTGTTACACGACATTGCTACATGATATTGCTACACGACATTGCTACACGACATTGCTACACGACATTGCTACACGACATTGCTACACGACATTGCTACACGACATTGTTACACGACATTGCTACACGGCATTGCTACACGACATTGCTACACGACATTGCTACACGACATTGACACACGTCATTGTTACACGATACTGCTACACGACATTGCTACACGACATTGCTATATGTCATTGTTACACGTCATTGCTACATGACATTGCTACATGACATTACTACATGTCATTGCTACACGATATTGCTACACCTCATTGTTACACGACATTGCTAAACGACATTGCTACACGAAAATGCTACTCGTCATTGCTACAGGACATTGCTACACGACATTGCTGCACGACAATGCTAAACGACATGGCTACACGTCATTGCTACACGTCATTGCTACACGACATTGCTACATGGCATTATTGCACGACATTGCTACACGACAATGCTACTAGTCATTGCTACAGGACATTGCTGCACTACATTGCTACACGACATTGTTACAAGTTATTGCTACACGACATTACAACACAATAATGTTACAGGACATTGCTACACGACATTGCTACATGTCAATGTTATATGACATTGCTACAGGACATTGCTACACGACATTGTTACAAAATATTGCTACACGACATTGCTACACGACATTGTTACACGACATTGCTACACGACATTGATACACGTCATTGTTGCACGGCATTGCTACACAACATTGCTACAAGACATTGCTACCCGTCATTGTAACACGACATCGCTACACGACATTGCTACACGTCATTGTTACACGACAATGCTACATGACATTGCTATACGACATTGCTGTACGTCATTGCTACATAACATTGCTACATGACATTACTACATGTCATTGCTACATGACATTGCTACACCTCATTGTTACACGACATTGCTACACGACATTGTTACACTACATTGTTACACAATATTGCTACACGACATTGCTACAAGACATTGTTACACGATATTGCTACACGAAATTGCTATATGTCATTATTACACGACATTACTACAAGACATTGCTACACGTCATTGTTGCACGGCATTGCTACACAACATTGCTACAAGACATTGCTACACGTCATTGTAACAGGATAACGCTACACGACATTGCTACACGTCATTGTTACACGACAATGCTACATGACATTGCTACACGACATTGCTGTACGTCATTGCTACATGACATTGCTACATGACATTACTACATGTCATTGCTACACGACATTGCTACACCTCATTGTTACACGACATTGGTAAACGACATTGTTACACGACATTGTTGCACGACATTGCTACACGACATTGCTACAGGACATTGTTACACGACATTGCTACACGACATTTCTACACGACATTGCAACACGTCATTGTCACACGACATTGCTACATGACATTGCTACACGACATTGTTACACGACATTGCTGCACGACATTGCTACACGACATTGTTACACGACATTGCTACACGACATTACTACACGACATTATTACACGACATTGCTACACGATATTGCTACACGACATTGCTACACGCCATTGCTACACGACATTGTTACACGACATTGCTACACGACATTGTTACACGCCATTGCTACACGACATTGCTACACGACATTGCTACACGACATTGTTACACGACATTGCTACCCGACATTGCTACACAACAATGCTATATGTCATTGTTACACGACATTGTTACACGACATTGCTACACGACATTGCTACACGATATTATTACACAACATTGCTACACGACATTGCTACACGACATTGCTACACGACATTGCTACTGGACATTGCTACACGCCATTGCTACACGACATTGCTACACGACATTGCTACACGACATTGTTACACGACATTGTTACACGAAATTGCTACACGACATTGATATATGTCATTATTACACGACATTACTACAAGACATTGCTAAACGACATTGCTACACGTTATTGCAACAAGACATTGCTACACGTCATTGTTACACGACAATGCTACATGACATTACTACATAGCATTGCTACACGTTATTGTTACACGACATTGCTACATGACATTGTTACACGACATTGCTATACGACATTGCTACACGACATTGCTACATGACATTGCTAGACGACATTGTTACACGACATTGCTACACGACATTGCTACACAACATTGCTACACGACATTGCTACACCTCATTGTTACACGACATTGCTAAACGACATTATTACCCGACATTGTTGCACGACATTGCTACACGACATTGCTACAGGACATTGTTACACGACATTGCTACACGACATTGCTACACGACATTGCTACACGTTATTGCAACAAGACATTGCTACACGTCATTGTTGCACGGAATTGCTAAACGACATTGCTACAAGACATTGCTACACGTCATTGTTACACGACAATGCTACATGACATTACTACATGGCATTGCTACACGTTATTGTTACACGACATTGCTACACGACATTGTTACACGACATTGCTACACGACATTGCTACATGACATTGCTAGACGACATTGTTACACGACATTGCTACACGACATTGCTACAAGACATTGCTACACGACATTGCTACACCTCATTGTTACACGACATTGCTAAACGACATTGTTACACGACATTGTTGAACGACATTGCTACACGATATTGCTACAGGACATTGTTACACGACATTGCTACACGACATTTCTACATGACATTGCAACACGTCATTGTTACACGACATTGCTACACGACATTGCTACACGACATTGTTACACGACATTGCTGCACGACATTGCTACACGACATTGTTACACGACATTGCTACACGACATTGCTACACGACATTGCTAAACGACATTGCTACACGACAATGCTACTCGTCATTGCTACAGGACATTGCTACACGACATTGCTGCACGACAATGCTAAACGACATGGCTACACGTCATTGCTACACGTCATTGCTACACGACATTGCTACATGGCATTATTGCACGACATTGCTACACGACAATGCTACTAGTCATTGCTACAGGACATTGCTGCACTACATTGCTACACGACATTGTTACAAGTTATTGCTACACGACATTACAACACAATAATGTTACAGGACATTGCTACACGACATTGCTACATGTCAATGTTACATGACATTGCTACAGGACATTGCTACACGACATTGTTACAAAATATTGCTACACGACATTGCTACACGACATTGTTACACGACATTGCTACACGACATTGATACACGTCATTGTGCACGCATTGCTACACAACATTGCTACACGACATTGCTACCCGTCATTGTAACACGACATCGCTACACGACATTGCTACACGTCATTGTTACACGACAATGCTACATGACATTGCTACACGACATTGCTGTACGTCATTGCTACATAACATTGCTACATGACATTGCTACACCTCATTGTTACACGACATTGCTACACGACATTGTTACACTACATTGTTACACAATATTGCTACACGACATTGCTACAAGACATTGTTACACGATATTGCTACACGAAATTGCTATATGTCATTATTACACGACATTACTACAAGACATTGCTACACGTCATTGTTGCACGGCATTGCTACACAACATTGCTACAAGACATTGCTACACGTCATTGTAACAGGACAACGCTACACGACATTGCTACACGTCATTGTAACAGGACATCGCTACACGACATTGCTACACGTCATTGTTACACGACAATGCTACATGACATTGCTACACGACATTGCGTACGTCATTGCTACATGACATTGCTACATGACATTACTACATGTCATTGCTACACGACATTGCTACACCTCATTGTTACACGACATTGGTAAACGACATTGTTACACGACATTGTTGCACGACATTGCTACACGACATTGCTACAGGACATTGTTACACGACATTGCTACACGACATTTCTACACGACATTGCAACACGTCATTGTCACACGACATTGCTACATGACATTGCTACACGACATTGTTACACGACATTGCTGCACGACATTGCTACACGACATTGTTACACGACATTGCTACACGACATTACTACACGACATTATTACACGACATTGCTACACGATATTGCTACACGACATTGCTACACGCCATTGCTACACGACATTGTTACACGACATTGCTACACGACATTGTTACACGCCATTGCTACACGACATTGCTACACGACATTGCTACACGACATTGTTACACGACATTGCTACCCGACATTGCTACACAACAATGCTATATGTCATTGTTACACGACATTGTTACACGACATTGCTACACGACATTGCTACACGACATTATTACACAACATTGCTACACGACATTGCTACACGACATTGCTACTGGACATTGCTACACGCCATTGCTACACGACATTGCTACACGACATTGCTACACGACATTGTTACACGACATTGTTACACGAAATTGCTACACGACATTGATATATGTCATTATTACACGACATTACTACAAGACATTGCTAAACGACATTGCTACACGTTATTGCAACAAGACATTGCTACACGTCATTGTTACACGACAATGCTACATGACATTACTACATAGCATTGCTACACGTTATTGTTACACGACATTGCTACATGACATTGTTACACGACATTGCTATACGACATTGCTACACGAAATTGCTACATGACATTGCTAGACGACATTGTTACACGACATTGCTACACGACATTGCTACACAACATTGCTACACGACATTGCTACACCTCATTGTTACACGACATTGCTAAGCGACATTATTACCCGACATTGTTGCACGACATTGCTACACGACATTGCTACAGGACATTGTTACACGACATTGCTACACGACATTGCTACACGACATTGCTACACGTTATTGCAACAAGACATTGCTACACGTCATTGTTGCACGGACTTGCTAAACGACATTGCTACAAGACATTGCTACACGTCATTGTTACACGACAATGCTACATGACATTACTACATGGCATTGCTTCACGTTATTGTTACACGACATTGCTACACGACATTGTTACATGACATTGCTACACGACATTGCTACATGACATTGCTAGACGACATTGTTACACGACATTGCTACACGACATTGCTACAAGACATTGCTACACGACATTGCTACACCTCATTGTTACACGACATTGCTAAACGACATTGTTACACGACATTGTTGAACGACATTGCTACACGATATTGCTACAGGACATTGTTACACGACATTGCTACACGACATTTCTACACGACATTGCAACACGTCATTGTTACACGACATTGCTACACGACATTGCTACACGACATTGTTACACGACATTGCTGCACGACATTGCTACACGACATTGTTACACGACATTGCTACACGACATTGCTACACGACATTGTTACACGACATTGCTACACGATATTGCTACACGACATTGCTACACGCCATTGCTACACGACATTGTTACACGACATTGCTACACGACATTGTTACACGCCATTGCTACACGACATTGCTACACGACATTGCTACACGACATTGTTACACGACATTGCTACCCAGACTTTGCTACACAACAATGCTATATGTCATTGTTACACGACATTGTTACACGACATTGCTACACGACATTGCTACACGATATTATTACACAACATTGCTACACGATATTGCTACACGACATTGCTACTGGACATTGCTACACGCCATTGCTACACGACATTGCTACACGACATTGCTACACGACATTGTTATACGACATTGTTACACGACACTGCTACACGACATTGATATATGTCATTATTACACGACATTACTACAAGACATTGCTAAACGACATTGCTACACGTTATTGCAACAAGACATTGCTACACGTCATTGTTACACGACAATGCTACATGACATTACTACATAGCATTGCTACACGTTATTGTTACACGACATTGATACATGACATTGTTACACGACATTGCTATACGACATTGCTACACGAAATTGCTACATGACATTGCTAGACGACATTGTTACACGACATTGCTACACGACATTGCTACACAACATTGCTACACGACATTGCTACACCTCATTGTTACACGACATTGCTAAACGACATTATTACCCGACATTGTTGCACGACATTGCTACACGACATTGCTACAGGACATTGTTACACGACATTGCTACACGACATTGCTACACGACATTGCTACACGTTATTGCAACAAGACATTGCTACACGTCATTGTTGCACGGAATTGCTAAACGACATTGCTACAAGACATTGCTACACGTCATTGTTACACGACAATGCTACATGGCATTGCTTCACGTTATTGTTACACGACATTGCTACACGACATTGTTACATGACATTGCTACACGACATTGCTACATGACATTGCTAGACGACATTGTTACACGACATTGCTACACGACATTGCTACAAGACATTGCTACACGACATTGCTACACCTCATTGTTACACGACATTGCTAAACGACATTGTTACACGACATTGTTGAACGACATTGCTACACGATATTGCTACAGGACATTGTTACACGACATTGCTACACGACATTTCTACACGACATTGCAACACGTCATTGTTACACGACATTGCTACACGACATTGCTACACGACATTGTTACACGACATTGCTGCACGACATTGCTACACGACATTGTTACACGACATTGCTACACGACATTGCTACACGACATTGTTACACGACATTGCTACACGATATTGCTACACGACATTGCTACACGCCATTGCTACACGACATTGTTACACGACATTGCTACACGACATTGTTACACGCCATTGCTACACGACATTGCTACACGACATTGCTACACGACATTGTTACACGACATTGCTACCCGACATTGCTACACAACAATGCTATATGTCATTGTTACAAGACATTGTTACACGACATTGCTACACGACATTGCTACACGACATTATAACACAACATTGCTACACGACATTGCAACACGACATTGCTACTGGACATTGCTACACGCCATTGCTACACGACATTGCTACACGACATTGCTACTGGACATTGTTACACGACATTGCTACGCGACATTGTTACACGACATTGCTACACGACATTGCTACACGACATTGTTACACGACATTGTTACACGAAATTGCTACACGACATTGATATATGTCATTATTACACGACATTACTACAAGACATTGCTAAACGACATTGCTACACGTTATTGCAACAAGACATTGCTACACGTCATTGTTACACGACAATACTACATGACATTACTACATGGCATTGCTACATGTTATTGTTACACGACATTGCTACACGACATTGTTACACGACATTGCTATACGACATTGCTACACGACATTGCTACATGACATTGCTAGACGACATTGTTACACGACATTGCTACACGACTTTGCTACACGACATTGCTACACGACATTGTTACACGACATTGTTACACGACATTGCTACACGACATTATTACACACCATTGCTACACAACATTGCTACACGACATTGCTACACGTCATTGTCACACGACATTGCTACACGACATTGCTACACGACATTGCAACACGACATTGCTACTGGACATTGCTACACGACATTGTTACACGACATTGTTACAAGACATTGTTACACGACATTATTACACGACATTGTTACACGACATTGCTACACGACATTGTTATACGACATTGCTACACAGCATTGCTACACGACATTGCTACACGACATTGCTACACGACATTGTTACACGACATTGCTACACGACATTGTTACACGACATTGCTACACGACATTGCAACACGACATTGTTACACGACATTGCTACTCGACATTTCTACACGACATTGCTACACGTCATTGTCACACGACATTGCTACACGACATTGCTACACGACATTGCTACACGATATTGTTACAGGAAATTGCTATACGACATTGCTACACGACATTGTTACACGACATTGTTACACGCCATTGCTACACGACATTGTTACACGACATTGCTACACGACATTGTTACACGACATTGCTACACGACATTGCTACACCCCATTGCTACACGACATTGTTACACGACATTGCTACACGACATTGCTACACGACATTGCTACACGACATTGCTACACGACATTGCTACACGACATTGCTACACGACATTGCTACACGACATTGTTACACGACATTGCTACACGACATTGCTACACGACATTATTACACAACATTTCTACACGACATTGGTACACGACATTGCTACTGGACATTGTTACACGACATTTCTACACGACATTGTTACACGCCATTGCTACACGACATTGCTACACGACATTGTTACACGACATTGCTACACGACATTGCTACACGACATTGTTACACGACATTGCTACACGACATTGCTACACTACATTGCTACACGACATTGCTACAAGACATTGCTACACGACATTGCTACACGACATTGCTACACGACCTTGCTACAAGACATTGCTACACGTCATTGTAACACGACATTGCTGCACGTCATTGCTACATGATATTGCTACATGACATTACTACATGGCATTGCTACACGTCATTGTTACACGACATAGCTACAAGACATTGTTACACGACATTGCTATACGACATTGTTACATGACATTGCTACACGACATTGCTACGCGACATTACTACATGACATTGCTACACGACATTGCTACACGTCATTGTTACACGACATTGCTACACGACATTGATACACGACATTGTTACACGACATTGCTACACGACATTGCTACACGACATTGTTACACGCCATTGCTACACGACATTGCTACAGGACATTGCTACACGACATTGCTACACGACATTGCTACACGACATTATTGCACAACATTGCTACACGACATTGCTACACAACATTGCTATATGTCATTGTTACACGACATTGTTACACGACATTGCTACACGACATTGCTACACGACATTGTTACACGACATTGCTACACTACATTGCTACATGACATTGCTACACGACATTGCTACACGACATTGCTACACGACATTGCTACATGACATTGCTACACGACATTGCTACACGACATTGCTACACAACAATGCTATATGTCATTGTTACACGACATTGTTACACGACATTGCTACACGACATTGCTGCACGACATTGTTGCACGACATTGCTACACGACATTGCTACACGACATTGCTAGACGACATTGTTATACGACATTGCTACACGACATTATTACACGCCATTGCTGCACGGCATTGCTACACGACATTGCTACAGGACATTCCTAGACGACATTGTTACACGACATTGTTACACGACATTGCTACACGATATTATTGCACAACATTGCTACACGACATTGCTACACGACATTGCTACACGACATTGTTACACGACATTGCTACACGACATTGCTACACGACATTGCTACACGACATTGTTACACGACATTGCTATACGACATTGCTACACGACATTATTACACAACATTGCTAAACGACATTGCTACACGACATTACTACACGACATTGCTACACGACATTGCTACACGACATTACTAGACGACATTGTTACACGCCATTGCTGCACGATATTGTTAAACGACATTGCTACATGACATTGCTACACGACATTGATACACGACAATGCTACTCGTCATTGCTACAGGACATTGCTGCACGACATTGTTACACGACATTGTTACAAGTCATTGTTACACGACATTGTTACACGACATTGCTACACGATATTGCTACACGACATTGTTACACGCCATTGCTACACGACATTGTTACACGACATTGCTACACGACATTACTACACGACATTGCTACACGACATTGCTACACGACATTGCTACACGACATTGCTACACAACAATGCTATATGTCATTGTTACACGACATTGTTACACGACATTGCTACACGACATTGCTGCACGACATTATTGCACAACATTGCTACACCACATTGCTACACGACATTGCTAGACGACATTGTTATACGACATTGCTACACGACATTTTGTTGTGTTGTTGTTGTTTTGTTGTTTTGTTGTGTTTGTTGTTGTGCACGTCATTGCTACACGATATTGTTACAGGACATTGCTACTCGATATTGCTACACGTCATTGTTACACGACATTGTTACACGTCATTGCTACATGTCATTGCTACACGACATTGCTACTCGTCATTGTGTTGTGTTGTGTGTTGTTGTGTTGTGGTTTTGTTGCTAAATGACATTGCTACATGTCATTGCTACACGACATTGTTACACGTCATTGTTACACGACATTGCTACACGACATTGTTACACGATATTGCTACACGACATTGCTACACGACATTGTACACGACATTGCTACAGTTGTTGACATTGTTACACGATATTGCTACACGACATTGTTACAAGTCATTGTTACACGACATTGCTAGATGACATTGCTACACGACATTGCTAAAGGACATTGCTAGACGTCATTGCTACACGACATTGCTATACGTTATTGCTACACGGCTTTGTTAAACGACATTGCTACACGACATTGCTACACGACATTGCTACACGACATTGATATTTGTCATTGCTACAGGACATTGCTGCACGACATTGCTACAGGACATTGTTGCACGTCATTGTGAGTGTACAAGTCATTGTTACACGACATTGTTAGACGTCATTGCTACACGTCATTGTTACACGACATTGCTACATGATATTGCTACACGACATTGCTACACGACATTGCTACACGACATTGCTACACGACATTGCTACACGTCATTGCTACACGACATTGTTACACGTCATTGCTACACGGCATTGTTACACGTCATTGCTACACGACATTGCTACACGACATTGCTACACGACATTGCTACACGACATTGATATATGTCATTGCTACACGACATTGCTACACGACATTGCTACACGACATTGCTACACGACATTGTTACACGACATTGCTACACGACATTGTTACACGCCATTGCTAAACGACATTGCTACACGACATTGCTAGACGACATTTCTACACGACATTGCTACACGACATTCCTAGACGACATTGTTACACGACATTGCTACACGACATTATTACACAACATTGCTACACGACATTGCTACACGACATTGCTACACGAC
>JABXNX010000174.1:0-33083 GCA_014843695.1 Archivesica marissinica | reverse complement strand
TACCAAATGAACGTATATATATATATATATATACATATATGATAAATATAGGAACTTACCATATGAACGTATATATATACACATATATATGATAAATATAGGAACTTACCATATGAACGTATATATATAACACATATATATGATAAATATAGGAACTTACCATATGAACGTATATATATAATATATATGATAAATATAGGAACTTACCAAATGAACGTATATATATACATATGATAAATATAGGAACTCCATATAACGTATATATATACATATATATGATAAATATAGGAACTTACCAATGAACGTATATATTACACCATAATATGATAAATATAGGAACTTACCATATGAACGTATATATATATATATATGATAATATAGGAACTTACCATAGAACGTATATATATATATATATGATAAATATAGGAACTTACCATATGAACGTATATATATACACATATATATGATAAATATAGGAACTTACCAATGAACGTATATATATACACATATATATGATAAATATAGGAACTTACCATATGAACGTATATATATACATATATGATAAATATAGGAACTTACCATTGAACGTATTATATACATATATGATAAATATAGGAACTTACCATATGAACATATATATATACACATATATGATAAATATAGGAACTTACCAAGTGAACGTATATATATACACATATATGATAAATATAGGAACTTACCATATGAACGTATATATATACACACATATATATGATAAATATAGGAACTTACCATATGAACGTATATATATACACATATATATGATAAATATAGGAACTTACCAAATGAACGTATATATATATACATATATGATAAATATAAGAACTTACCATATGAACGTATATATATACACATATATATGATAAATATAGGAACTTACCATATGAACGTATATATATACATATGATAAATATAGGAACGTACCATATGAACGTATATATATAAACATATATGATAAATATAGGAACTTACCATATGAACGTATATATATATATATATATGATAAATATAGGAACTACCATGAACGTATATATATAAAACATATATGATAAATATAGGAACTTACCATATGAACGTATATATATATACATATATGATAAATATAGGAACTTACCATATGAACGTATATATAGACATATATATGATAAATATAGGAACTTACCAATGAACGTATATATATATATATATATATGATAATATAGGACTTACCATATGAACGTATAATAATATATATAATATATATGATAAATATAGGAACTTACCATATGAACGTATATATAATATGATAAATATAGGAACTTACCATATGAACGTTATATATATACATATATGATAAATATAGGAACTTACCATATGAATATATATATATACATATATGATAAATATAGGAACTTACCATATGAACGTATATATATATAATATATATAGATAAATATAGGAACTTACCATATGAACGTATTATATATATATGATAAATATAGGAACTTACCATATGAACGTATATATATATTATGATAAAATAGGAACTTACCATATGAAATAGTATATATATACATATATGATAAATATAGGAACTTACCATATGAACGTATATATAATATATTATGATAAATATAGGAACTTACCATATGAACGTATATATATATATATAGATAAATATAGGACTTACCAAATTAACATATATTATATATATATATATATGATAATATAGGAACTTACCATATGAACGTATATATAACACATATATATGATAAATATAGGAACTTACCAAATGAACGTATATATATATATATATAATATATGATAAATATAGGAACTTACCATATGAACGTATATATATATATATATATACATATATACATAATGATAAATATAGGAACTTACCATATGAACATATATATATACATATATATATTAAATATAGGAACTTACCATATGAACGTATATATATATATGATAAATATAGGAACTTCATATGAACGTATATATATATATATGATAAATATAGGAACTTACCAAATGAACGTATATATATACATATATGATAAATATAGGAACTTACCATATGAAAGTATATATATATACATATATGATAAATATAGGAACTTAATATGAACGTATATATATATATATATATGATAAATATAGGAACTTACCATATAAGTATAAATATATGATAAATATAGGAACTTACCATATGAACGTATATATATATATATGATAAATATAGGAACTTACCAAATGAACGTATATATATATGATAAATATAGGAACTTACCATTGAACGTATATTATATATATAGATTATATATTATATATATATTATATATATATATGATAATATAGGACTTACCATATGAAACTATATATATATATGATAAATATAGGAACTTACCATATGAACGTAATATATATACATATATGATAAATATAGGAACTTACCATATGAACGTATATATATACATATATGATAATATAGGAACTTACCAAATGAACGTATATATATATATATATATGATAAATATAGGAACTTACCATATGAACGTATATATAAAAAAAAAAAAAAAAAAAAAAAAAAACAAAAAAAAAAAAAAAAACAAAAAAAAAAAAAAAAAAAAAAAAAAAAAAAAAAAAACAAAAAAAAAAAAAAAAAAAAAAATATATATATATATGATAAATATGAAGTTATTAAAAAAAAAAAAAAAAAAAAAAAAAAAAAAAAAAAAAAAAAAAAAAAACAAAAAAAAAAAAAAAAAAAAAAAACAAAAAAAAAAAAAAAAATGAACGAATATATATATATATAAAAATATAGGAACTTACCAATGAACGTATATATATATATAATATGATAAATATAGGAACTTACCAAATGAACGTATATATATATATGATAAATATAGGAACTTACCAAATGAACGTATATATATCCACATATATATGATAAATATAGGAACTTACCAAATGAACGTATATATATCCACATATATATAATAAATATAGGAACTTACCATATTAACGTGTATATATATATATATATGATAAATATAGGAACTTACCATATGAACGTATATATATATATGATAATATAGGAACTTACCATATGAACGTATATATATATATGATAAATATAGGAACGTACCATATGAACGTATATATATATATATATATGATACATATTGGAACTTACCATATGAACGTATATATATACATATATATATATGATACATATTGGAACTTACCATATGAACGTATATATATATATATATATATATGATACATATTGGAACTTACCATTTGAACGTATATATATACACAACGCAACGCAACACACACACATGATATAGACACGGGCCGACACTCGTATGTGATATTGTATGAAGACATCATAGACATTCTATGTATAGACTTAGAAGCCAAGTTGCTAATAGCTTTTAACACAGTTTCGTCAAATATATTGTCTAAAGATATTTACCATTATGTTAATTAAGTCTCATCTTTTTTTCAACACAAATCTGTCGTCTCAGCAAAAAAAACAGCAACGAGACAGTATGGTGTTCCACCCTCCACATGAAGTGACATGTATATCCCTGACACGACTTACCTCATATTGAGGAGTAATACTAATTTGTTGGTGTTTAATTCCTTCTTTGCCAGTAACAATTATCACTTTGCCCAATCTTAGTTACATGTTTGGAACTTAACTGTACAATCAATATTTTTGTTACATGAATTTTCATTGGTCGGCTAAAACTAAGTACGTTTTCGACGCCATGTTGAAAGCACAAGAAAGTGAAAGTGAATAAAAACATATGCACATATGCATATATCGTTAAAATATAACGACTACAAGCTATTCACGGAAACTACCTTAGACGGCCTAATAACGGTACGCCTATGGTATATGCCAGGCCCGTAAGCAGGATTTGTCATTATGTGGTGTGTAATGTAACACGACTTTAATTAATTACAATATATATATTAATGCAAATATACACAGGCATTGATGTTTATTGGGCGATGAACCCTATCCCACACGACAAACGATTCCAATCCGCTACATGTTTGTGTGTGTTCTTACACCTGGACAACCACTGGACTTCAGATCAATCTAGTGCGATCATCAATTATATATCTGATACAATGTAAAACATTTCCCCGTTTGATAATTGACAATCGATGTAGAAGGGACTTATAGAAACATGTGTTTTGTTGTGACAGCTGTTTATAAGTAAGATAAACAAGTAGTACACACATGTTTCTGCATACACACATACGTTTCTATATACTAAGATCATGTGAGCGCGAATAGTAGAAATACGTGTAGAAATAAATATAAAATTTAATTATTTAATTACTTAATTGCTTAATTAATTACATGTAACAATGTTAGCAAATGTTAAACGATTTGGTTTTAGTTTATTGATAATTTTAATTTGTTTTCATATTTTTCAATTATTATATCACAACTATGATTGGGAAATGATACAAGCCCGTATGCAACAGGGATACAAGGGAAATAACAATATGCAGAATGATAGTGTCAAAGACGGTAAACATATAACTCATGTTGACAATATTCGGAGAGTGCTAGATGAAGGAATTAATAATTTAAGCAATAAAAAACAAACTAATTCTTCATCGATAACCAGTACGTCTACTGCGACTACTAGGACAACACACAATACAGAAGCACAACTAAGATCCAATGCGATTAAGAACGCTCGTCCACATCATGTACATCCAGCGGAGAACGAACGAATCATTACATACTCTGCACAAGCAAACATTGTACAACACGTAGTCAAATGGAGAAATGCTCAAGTAGAACGAGATACATTAGAAAAGCAAAGAGCGCTGACATACGACGGTCATGATTTGTTGCAAGACGTAAGTACATTATTAACAATTTCTTTAATAGCAAGTAAAATTAATTTCACAAATTCATTCAGGAGATGGACTGAGGGTTACATATAGGCATTCACACTACTCTTCTATGCACTTGCTCCTAACATATCTGAGCTTGCATACAAGTAGGGTGTCAATGTCATTGTTACACGACATTGCTACACGACATTGTTATATGTCATTGCCACAGGACATTGCTACACGACATTGCTACATGACATTGCTAAATAACATTATTACACGACATTGCTACACGACATTGCTACACGACATTGCTACATGACATTGCTACATAACATTATTACACGACATTGCTACATAACATTATTACACGACATTGCTACACGACATTGCTACACGACATTGCTACTTGGCATTATTACACGACATTGTTACACGACATTGTTGCACGACATTGCTACACGACATTGCTACACGACATTGATACACGACATTGCTACATGTCATTGCTACACGACATTGCTACACGACATTGCTACATGTCATTGCTACACGACATTGCTAGACGACATTGTTATATGTCATTGCCACAGGACATTGCTACACGACATTGCTACACGACATTGATATCGACATTTTTATACGACATTGCTACATGTCATTGTTACACGACATTGCTACACGACATTGATACCGACATTTTTACACGACATTGCTACATGTCATTGTTACACGACATTGCTACCTGTCATTGTTACACGACATTATTACACGACATTGCTACACGACATTGCTACATAACATTATTACACGACATTGCTACACGACATAGCTACACGACATTGCTACACGTCATTGCTACACGACATTGCTACATAACATTGCTACACGACATTGTTACACGTGATTGCTACACGACATTGCTACACGACATTGCTACACGACATTGCTACACGACATTATTACACGACATTGATACACGACATTGTTACACGTGATTGCTACACGACATTGCTACATAACATTGTTACACGACATTATTACATGACATTGCTAAACGACATTGTTACACGACATTATTATTGCTTAACGACATTGCTAAACGACATTAATCCTCGACATTGCTACATGACATTGCTACACGTCATTGCTAAACGACATTGTTACACGACATTGCTACACGACATTGTTACACGACATTGTTACATTACATTGCTAAACGACATTGTTACACGACATTGCTACATGTCATTATTGCACGACATTGCTATATGTCATTATTGCACGACATTGCTACATGATATTGTTGCACGACATTGCTACACGACATTGCTACACGACATTGCTACACGACATTATTACACGACAATGTTGCACGACATTGCTCCACGACATTTCTATACGACATTGCTACACGACATTGCTACACGACATTGTTACACGACATTGCTCCACGACATTGCTACATGATATTGCTATACGACATTGCTACACGACATTGCTGCACGACATTATTACACGACATTGTTACACGACATTGCTACATGATATTGCTACACGACATTGTTACACGACATTGCTACATGACATTGCTACACGACATTTCTGCACGACATTGCTACACGACATTGCTACACGTCATTGCTACACGACATAGCTACACGATATAGCTGCACGACATTGCTACACGACATTGGTACACGACATTGCTACATGATATTGCTACACGACATTGCTACACGACATTGCTACACGACATTGCTACACGACATTATTACACGACATTGTTACACGACATTGCTACATTACATTGCTACACGACATTGCTACACGACATTGCTACACGACATTATTACACGACAATGTTGCACGACATTGCTATACGACATTGCTACACGACATTGCTGCACGACATTATTACACGACATTGTTACACGACATTGCTACATGATATTGCTACACGAAATTGTTACACGACATTGCTACATGACATTGCTACACGACATTTCTGCACGACATTGCTATAGGACATTGCTACACGTCATTGCTACACGACATAGCTACACGAAATTGCTACACGATATAGCTGCACGACATTGCTACACGACATTGGTACACGACATTGCTAAATGATATTGCTACACGTCATTGCTACACGACATTGCTACACGACATTGCTACACGACATTGCTACACGACATTATTACACGACATTTTTACACGACATTGCTACATTACATTGCTACACGACATTGCTACACGACATTGCTACACGACATTGCTACACGACATTATTACACGACAATGTTGCACGACATTGCTACATGATATTGCTACACGACATTGTTACACGACATTGCTACACGACATTGCTACACGACATTATTACACGACATTGTTACACGACATTGCTACACGACATTGTTACACGTCATTGCTACACGACATTGCTACATAACATTGCTACACGACATTGCTACATAACATTGCTACACGACATTGCTACACGACATTATTACACGACATTGCTATATGACATTGCTACATAACATTGCTACATGTCATTGTTACACGACATTGCTACATGACATTGCTACACGACATTGCTACACGACATTGCTACACGTCATTGCTACACGACATAGCTGCACGACATTGCTACACGACATATCTGCACGTCATTGCTACACGACATAGCTACACGACATTGCTACACGACATATCTGCACGACATTGCTACATGACATTGGTACACGACATTGCTACATGGCATTATTGCACGACATTGCTACACGACATAGCTACACGACATTGCTACACGACATAGCTGCACGACATAGTTACACGACATAGCTGCATGACATTGCTACACGACATTGCTACACGACATTGTTACACGTCATTGCTACACGTCATTGCTACACGACATTGCTACACGTCATTGCTAAACGACATTGTTACACGACATTGCTATATGACATTGCTACACGACATTGCTGCACGACATTGCAACACGTCATTGTTACACGACATTGCTACAAGACATTGCTACACGACATTGCTACACGACATAGCTGCACGTCATTCCTACACGACATAGCTGCACGACAATGCTACACGACATAGCTGCACGACATTGTTACACGACATTGCTACACGACATTGCTACACGTCATTGTTATACGACATTGCTACACGACATTGTTACACGACATTGCTACATGACATAGCTGCACCACATTGCTACACGACCTTGTTACACGACATTGTTACACAACATTGCTACACGACATTGCTACACGACATAGCTGCACGTCATTGCTACACGACATAGATGCACGACATTGCTACACGACATAGCTGCACGTCATTGCTACACGACATAGCTACACGACATTGCTACACGACATTGCTACAAGACATTGTTACACGACATTGTTACACGTCATTGCTACACGACATTGCTACACGACATTGCTACTCGTCATTGCTACAGGACATTGCTAGACATTGCTACACGCTATTTCTACATAACATTGTTACAAGACATTGCTACACCTCATTGTTACACGAAATTGCTACACGACATTGCTACATGTCATTGTTACACGACAATGCTACATGACATTGCTCCACCACTTTGCTACACGACATTACTACACGTCATTGTTACACGACATAGCTACAAGACATTGCTACACGTCATTGTTACACGACAATGCTACATGACATTGCTACACGACATTGATACACGACATTGCTACATGACATTGCTACACGAAATTGATACACGACATTGCTACATGACATTGCTACACGACATTGATACACGACATTGCTACATGACATTGCTACACGACATTGATACACGACATTGCTACACGACATTATTACAGACATTGCTACATGACATTGCTATACGACATTGCTACATAACATTGCTACATGTCATTGTTACAAGACATTGCTACCTGTCATTGCTACATGACATTGCTGCACGACATTGCTACATAACATTGCTGCATGTCATTGTTACACGACATTGCTACTCGACATTATTACACGACATTGCTAAACGACATTGATACACAACATTGCTACATGACATTGCTACACGTCATTGCTAAACGAAATTGTTACACGATATTGCTATATGACATTGCTACACGACATTGCTGCACGACATTGCAACACGTCATTGTTACACGACATTGCTACACGTCATTGCTACACGACATAGCTGCACGACATAGCTGCACGACATAGCTGTACGACATTGCTAAACGACATTGTTACACGATATTGATAAACCTCATTGTTACACGACATTGCTACATAACATTGCTACACGACATTGCTACACGACATTATTACACGACATTGCTACATGACATTGCTATACGACATTGCTACATAACATTGCTACATGTCATTGTTACAAGACATTGCTACATGACATTGCTATACGACATTGCTACATAACATTGCTACATGTCATTGTTACAAGGCATTGCTACATGACATTGCTATACGACATTGCTACATAACATTGCAACATGTCATTGTTACAAGACATTGCTACATGACATTGCTATACGACATTGCTACATGACATTGCTATACGACATTGCTACGTAACATTGCTACATGTCATTGCTACAAGACATTGCTACACGACATTGCTACATGACATTGTTACACGACATTGCTACATGACATTGCTACACGTCATTGCTAAACAAAATTGTTACACGACATTGCTACACGACATTGTTACACGACATTGCTCCACGACATTGTTACACGACATTGCTACACGACGTTGCTACATGACATTGCTACATGTCATTGTTACAAGACATTGCTACATGTCATTGCTACATATCATTGCTACATGTCATTGTTACAAGACATTGCTACATGACATTACTACATAATATTGCTACATGTCGTTGTTACAAGACATTGCTACATGACATTGCTACATAACATTGCTACATGTCATTGTTACAAGACATTGCTACATGACATTGCTACACGACATTGCTACACGACATAGTTACACGACATAGCTGCACGACATTGCTACACGACATTGGTACACGACATTGCTACATGTCATTGTTACACGACATTGTTACACGACATTGCTACACGACATTGGTACACGACATTGCTACACGACATTGCTACACGACATTGTTACACGACATTGCTACATGGCATTGTCACACGACATAGCTGCACGACATAGTTACACGACATAGCTGCACGACATTGCTACATGACATTATTACACGACATTGCTAAACGGCATTGCTAAACGACATTGATACACGACATTGCTATATGACATTGCTACACGACAATGCTACACGTCATTGCTACACGACATAGCTGCACGACATTGCTACACGACATAGCTGCACGACATTGTTACACGACATAGCTACATGACATAGCTGCACGACATTGCTACACGACATTGCTACACGACATTGTTACATGACATTGTTACACGACATTGCTACACGACATTGTTACACGACATTGTTACACGACATTGTTACACGACAAAGCTACATGGCATTATTACACGACATAGCTACACGACATTGCTACACGACATTGATACACCTCATTGTTACACGACATTGTTACATGACATTATTACACGACATTGCTACACGACATAGCTGCACGTCATTGCTACACGATATATCTACACGACATTGCTACACGACATTGCTACACGACATTGTTACACGACATTGTTACACGTCATTGCTACATGACATTGCTACACGACATTGCTACTCGTCATTGCTACACGACATTGCTACAGGACATTGCTACACGTCATTGCTACAGGACATTGCTACACGCTTTTTCTACATAACATTGTTACACGACATTGATACACGTCATTATTACACGACATTGCTACAAGACATTGCTACACGTCATTGTTACACGACTTTGCTACAGGACATTGCTACATGACATTGCTACACGACATTGCTACACGTCATTGTTACACGACTTTGCTACACGACATTGCTACATGACATTACTACACGACATTGATACACCTCATTTTTACAAGACATTGCTACACTACATTGCTACATGACATTGCTACACGACATTTTTACAAGACATTGCTACACGACATTGTTACAAGACATTGCTACACGACATTGCTACACGACTTTACTACACGACATTGCTACATGACATTGTTACATGACATTGTTACATGACATTGTTACACGACATTGTTATATGACATTGTTACACGACATTGCTACACGACATTGCTACACTACATTGTTACACGACATTTCTACACGACATTGCTACACGACATTGTTACACGACATTGCTACACGACATTGTACAAGACATTGCTACACGACATTGCTACATGACATTGCTACACGACTTTACTACACGACATTGCTACATGACATTGTTACATGGCATTGCTACATGGCATTATTGCACGACATTGTTACATGACATTGTTACACGACATTGTTACACGATATTGCTACATGGCATTATTGCACGACATTGTTACATGACATTGTTACACGACATTGCTACACGACATTGCTACACTACATTGTTACACGACATTTCTACACGACATTGCTACACGACATTGTTACACGACATTGCTACACGACATTGTACAAGACATTGCTACACGACATTGCTACATGACATTGCTACACGACTTTACTACACGACATTGCTACATGACATTGTTACATGGCATTGCTACATGGCATTATTGCACGACATTGTTACATGACATTGTTACACGACATTGTTACACGATATTGCTACATGGCATTATTGCACGACATTGTTACATGACATTGTTACACGACATTGCTACACGACATAGCTACATGGCATTATTGCACGACATTGTTACATGGCATCATTGCACGACATTGTTACATGGCATTATTGCACGACATTGTTACAATGCATTATTGCACGACATTGTTACATGGCATTATTGCACGACATTGTTACATGGCATTATTGCACGACATTGTTACATGGCATTATTGCACGACATTGTTACATGGCATCATTGCACGACATTGTTACAATGCATTATTGCACGACATTGTTACATGGCATTATTGCACGACATTGTTACAATGCATTATTGCACGACATTGTTACATGGCATTATTGCACGACATTGTTACAATGCATTATTGCACGACATTGTTAAATGGCATTATTGCACGACATTGTTAGATGGCATTATTGCACGACATTGTTACAATGCATTATTGCACGACATTGTTAAATGGCATTATTGCACGACATTGTTACATGGCATTATTGCACGACATTGTTACATGGCATTATTGCACGACATTGTTACAATGCATTATTGCACGACATTGTTAAATGGCATTATTGCACGACATTGTTACATGGCATTATTGCACGACATTGTTACAATGCATTATTGCACGACATTGTTACATGGCATTATTGCACGACAGTGTTACATGGCATTGCTACCCGACATTGTTACATGGCATTACTGCACGACATTGCTACACGACATTGCTACATGACATTGCTACATGACATTACTACACGACATTGCTACCTGACATTGCTACATGACATTACTACACGACATTGCTACCTGACATTGCTACACGACATTGCTACATGATATTGCTACCTGACATTGCTACACGACATTGCTACATGGCATTATTGCACGACATTATTATGCGACATTATTACACGACATTGTTACACGTCATTGTTACACGACATTGTTACACGACATTGTTACACTACATTGTTACACGACATTGTTACAGGACATTGTTAAACGTCATTGCTAAACGACATTGTTACACGTCATTGTTACACGACATTGTTACACGACATTGTTACACGACATTGTTACACGACATTGTTACACGACATTGTTACACGACATTGTTACACGACATTGTTACAGGACATTGTTACACGTCATTGCTAAACGACATTGCTACACGACATTGTTACACGACATTGTTACAGGACATTGTTACACGACATTGTTACAGGACATTGTTAAACGACATTGTTACAGGACTTTGTTACACGTCTTTGCTAAACGACATTGTTACACGACATTGCTACACGACATAGCTACATGGCATTATTGCACGACATTGTTACATGGCATTATTGCACGACAATGTTACATGGCATTGTTACACGACATTGCTACACGACATTGCTACATGACATTGCTACATGACATTGCTACACGACATTGCTACACAACATTGCTACATAACATTGCTACATGACATTGCTACCTGACATTGCTACACGACATTGCTACATGGCATAATTGCACGACATTATTACGCGACATTATTACACGACTTTACAACACAACACTGTTACAGGAAATTGCTACACCACATTCCAACCCGACATTGCTACACGACATTTCTACACGACATTGTAACACGACATTGTTACACGACATTGTTACACGTCATTGCTACACGACATTGCTGCACGACATTATTACACGACATTGTTACACGACATTGCAATATGTCATTGCTTCCTGACATTGCTACATGACATTGCTACACTACAATGTTACATGGCATTGTTACACGACATTGCTACATGCCATTGTTACACGACATTGCTACATGACATTGTTACACTACATTGTTACACGACATTGTTACATGACATTGTTACACTACATTGGTACATGACATTGTTACACTACATTGTTAGAGGACATTGCTACACGACATTGTTACACGACATTGTTACATGACATTATTACACTACATTGCTACACGATATTGCTACACGACATTGCTACACGACATTGTTAAATGACATTGCTACACTACATTGATACATGGCATTATTGCACGACATTGTTACAATGCATTATTGCACGACATTGTTACATGGCATTATTGCACGACATTGTTACAGTGCATTATTGCACGACATTGTTACATGGCATTATTGCACGACATTGTTACAATGCATTATTGCACGACATTGTTACATGGCATTATTGCACGACATTGTTACATGGCATTATTGCACGACATTGTTACATGGCATTATTGCACGACATTGTTACAATGCATTATTGCACGACATTGTTACATGGCATTATTGCACGACATTGTTACATGGCATCATTGCACGACATTGTTACAATGCATTATTGCACGACATTGTTACATGGCATTATTGCACGACATTGTTACAATGCATTATTGCACGACATTGTTACATGGCATTATTGCACGACATTGTTACAATGCATTATTGCACGACATTGTTACATGGCATTATTGCACGACATTGTTACAATGCATTATTGCACGACATTGTTACATGGCATTATTGCACGACATTGTTACAATGCATTATTGCACGACATTGTTACATGGCATTATTGCACGACATTGTTACAATGCATTATTGCACGACATTGTTACATGGCATCATTGCACGACATTGTTACAATGCATTATTGCACGACATTATTATGCGACATTATTACATGACATTGTTACACGACATTGTTACACGACATTGTTACAGGACATTGTTACACGACATTGTTACATTACATTGTTACACGTCATTGCTAAACGACATTGCTACACGACATTGCTACACGACATAGCTACATGGCATTATTGCACGACATTGTTACATGGCATTATTGCACGACAATGTTACATGGCATTGTTACACGACATTGCTACACGACATTGCTACATGACATTGCTACATGACATTGCTACACGACATTGCTACACAACATTGCTACATAACATTGCTACATGACATTGCTACCTGACATTGCTACACGACATTGCTACATGGCATTATTGCACGACATTATTACGCGACATTATTACACGACATTACAACACAACACTGTTACAGGAAATTGCTACACCACATTCCAACCCGATATTGCTACACGACATTTCTACACGACATTGTAACGCGACATTGTTACACGACATTGTTACACGACATTGCTACACGACATTGCTGCACGACATTGCTACACGACATTGTAACACGACATTGTAACACGACATTGTAACACGACATTGTTACACGACATTGTTACACGTCATTGCTACACGACATTGCTGCACGACATTATTACACGACATTGTTACACGACATTGCAATATGTCATTGCTTCATGACATTGCTACATGACATTGCTACACTACAATGTTACATGGCATTGTTACACGACATTGCTACATGCCATTGTTACACGACATTGCTACATGACATTGTTACACTACATTGTTACACGACATTGTTACATGACATTGTTACACTACATTGTTACATGACATTGTTACACTACATTGTTACAGGACATTGCTACACGACATTGTTACACGACATTGTTACATAACATTATTACACTACATTGCTACACGACATTGCTACACGACATTGCTACACGACATTGTTAAATGACATTGTTACACTACATTGTTACATGGCATTATTGCACGACATTGTTACAATGCATTATTGCACGACATTGTTACATGGCATTATTGCACGACATTGTTACAATGCATTATTGCACGACATTGTTACATGGCATTATTGCACGACTTTGTTACAATGCATTATTGCACGACATTGTTACATGACATTATTGCACGACATTGTTACAATGCATTATTGCACGACATTGTTACATGGCATTATTGCACGACATTGTTACAATGCATTATTGCACGACATTGTTACAATGCATTATTGCACGACATTGTTACATGGCATTATTGCACGACATTGTTACAATGCATTATTGCACGACATTGTTACATGGCATTATTGCATGACATTGTTACATGGCATTGTTACCCGACATTGTTACATGGCATTATTGCACGACATTGCTACACGACATTGCTACAAGACATTACTACACGACATTGCTACCTGACATTGCTACACGACATTGCTACACGACATTGCTACATAACATTGCTACATGATATTGCTACCTGACATTGCTACACGACATTGCTACATGGCATTATTGCACGACATTATTACGCGACATTATTACACGACATTGTTACACGTCATTGTTACACGGCATTGTTACACGACATTGTTACACGACATTGTTACACGACATTGTTACACGACATTGTTACACGACATTGTTACAGGACATTGTTACACGACATTGCTACACGACATAGCTACATGGCATTATTGTGCGACATTGTTACATGGCATTATTGCACGACATTGTTACATGGCATTGTTACACGACATTGCTACACGACATTGCTACATGACATTGCTACATGACATTGCTACACGACAGTGCTACACAACATTGCTACATAACATTGCTACATGACATTGCTACCTGACATTGCTACACGACATTGCTACATGGCATTATTGCACGACATTATTAAGCGAAATTATTACACGACATTACAACACAACACTGTTACAGGAAATTGCTACACCACATTCCAACCCGACATTGCTACACGACATTGCTACACGACATTGTTACACGACATTGTTACACGACATTGTTACACGTCATTGCTACACGACATTGCTGCACGACATTATTACACGACATTGTTACACGACATTGCAATATGTCATTGCTTCACGACATTGCTACATGACATTGTTACACGACATTGCTACATGGCATTGTTACACGGCATTGCTACATGGCATTGTTACACGACATTGTTACATTACATTGCTACACGGCATTGCTACATGGCATTGTTACACGACATTGCTACATGGCATTGTTACACGACATTGTTACATGAATTGTTACTCTACATTGTTACACTAAATTGTTGCATGACATTGTTACACTACATTGTTACAGGACATTGCTACACGACATTGTTACACGACATTGTTACATGACATTATTACAATACATTGCTACACGACATTGCTACACGACATTATTACATGACATTGTTACACTACATTGTTACACGACATTGCTACACGACATTGTTACATGACATTGCTACACGACATTGCTACACGACATTGCTACACGACATTGCTATATGTCATTGCTACACTACAATGTTACACGACATTGTTACACGACATTGTTACAGGACATTGTTACACGACATTGCTACACGACATTGTTACACTACATAGTTACACGACATTGTTACACGACATTGTTACACGACATTGTTACACAACATTGTTACACGACATTTCTGCACGACATTGCTACACGTCATTGTTACACGACATTGCTACACGACATTGCTACACGACATTGTTACAGGACATTGCTACTCGACATTGCTACACGACATTGCTACATGACAATGCTACACGACAATGCTACTCGTCATTGCTACAGGACATTGTTACACGCCATTGCTACACGCCATTGCTACACGACATTGCTACACGACATTGCTACACGTCATTGCTACACGACATTGCTACACGTCATTGCTACACGTCATTGCTACACGACATTGCTACACGACATTGCTATACGACATTGCTATACGACATTGCTATATGTCATTGTTACACGACAATGCTACATGACATTGCTACACGACATTGCTGCACGTCATTGCTACATGACATTGCTAAATGACATTACTACATGTCATTGCTACACGACATTGTTACACCTCATTGTTACACGACATTACTACACGACATTGCTACACGATATTGCTACACGACATTGCTACACGACATTGCTACACGACATTACACGACATTGTTACACGACATTGTTACACGACATTGTTACACAATATTGCTACACGACATTGCTACAAGACATTGTTACACGACATTGCTAGATGACATTGCTACACGACATTGCTAAAGGACATTGCAAGACGACAATGCTACACGACATTGCTATACGATATTACTACACGGCTTAGTTACACGACATTGCTACACGACATTGCTACACGACATTGCTACACGACAATGCTACTCGTCATTGCTACAGGACATTGCTGCACGACATTGCTACAGGACATTATTGCACGACATTGATACAAGACATTGTTACACGACATTGCTAGACGACATTGCTACACGTCATTGTTACACGACATTGCTACATGATATTGCTACACGACATTGCTACACGACATTGCTACACGACATTGCTACACGACATTGCTACACGACATTGCTACACGACATTGTTACACGACATTGCTACACGGCATTGCTACACGACATTGCTACACGACATTGCTACACGACATTGACACACGTCATTGTTACACGATACTGCTACACGACATTGCTACACGACATTGCTATATGTCATTGTTACACGTCATTGCTACATGACATTGCTACATGACATTACTACATGTCATTGCTACACGATATTGCTACACCTCATTGTTACACGACATTGCTAAACGACATTGCTACACGAAAATGCTACTCGTCATTGCTACAGGACATTGCTACACGACATTGCTGCACGACAATGCTAAACGACATGGCTACACGTCATTGCTACACGTCATTGCTACACGACATTGCTACATGGCATTATTGCACGACATTGCTACACGACAATGCTACTAGTCATTGCTACAGGACATTGCTGCACTACATTGCTACACGACATTGTTACAAGTTATTGCTACACGACATTACAACACAATAATGTTACAGGACATTGCTACACGACATTGCTACATGTCAATGTTATATGACATTGCTACAGGACATTGCTACACGACATTGTTACAAAATATTGCTACACGACATTGCTACACGACATTGTTACACGACATTGCTACACGACATTGATACACGTCACTGTTGCACGGCATTGCTACACAACATTGCTACAAGATATTGCTACCCGTCATTGTAACACGACATCGCTACACGACATTGCTACACGTCATTGTTACACGACAATGCTACATGACATTGCTATGCGACATTGCTGTACGTCATTGCTACATAACATTGCTACATGACATTACTACATGTCATTGCTACATGACATTGCTACACCTCATTGTTACACGACATTGCTACACGACATTGTTACACTACATTGTTACACAATATTGCTACACGACATTGCTACAAGACATTGTTACACGATATTGCTACACGAAATTGCTATATGTCATTATTACACGACATTACTACAAGACATTGCTACACGTCATTGTTGCACGGCATTGCTACACAACATTGCTACAAGACATTGCTACACGTCATTGTAACAGGATAACGCTACACGACATTGCTACACGTCATTGTTACACGACAATGCTACATGACATTGCTACACGACATTGCTGTACGTCATTGCTACATGACATTGCTACATGACATTACTACATGTCATTGCTACACGACATTGCTACACCTCATTGTTACACGACATTGGTAAACGACATTGTTACACGACATTGTTGCACGACATTGCTACACGACATTGCTACAGGACATTGTTACACGACATTGCTACACGACATTTCTACACGACATTGCAACACGTCATTGTCACACGACATTGCTACATGACATTGCTACACGACATTGTTACACGACATTGCTGCACGACATTGCTACACGACATTGTTACACGACATTGCTACACGACATTACTACACGACATTATTACACGACATTGCTACACGATATTGCTACACGACATTGCTACACGCCATTGCTACACGACATTGTTACACGACATTGCTACACGACATTGTTACACGCCATTGCTACACGACATTGCTACACGACATTGCTACACGACATTGTTACACGACATTGCTACCCGACATTGCTACACAACAATGCTATATGTCATTGTTACACGACATTGTTACACGACATTGCTACACGACATTGCTACACGATATTATTACACAACATTGCTACACGACATTGCTACACGACATTGCTACACGACATTGCTACTGGACATTGCTACACGCCATTGCTACACGACATTGCTACACGACATTGCTACACGACATTGTTACACGACATTGTTACACGAAATTGCTACACGACATTGATATATGTCATTATTACACGACATTACTACAAGACATTGCTAAACGACATTGCTACACGTTATTGCAACAAGACATTGCTACACGTCATTGTTACACGACAATGCTACATGACATTACTACATAGCATTGCTACACGTTATTGTTACACGACATTGCTACATGACATTGTTACACGACATTGCTATACGACATTGCTACACGACATTGCTACATGACATTGCTAGACGACATTGTTACACGACATTGCTACACGACATTGCTACACAACATTGCTACACGACATTGCTACACCTCATTGTTACACGACATTGCTAAACGACATTATTACCCGACATTGTTGCACGACATTGCTACACGACATTGCTACAGGACATTGTTACACGACATTGCTACACGACATTGCTACACGACATTGCTACACGTTATTGCAACAAGACATTGCTACACGTCATTGTTGCACGGAATTGCTAAACGACATTGCTACAAGACATTGCTACACGTCATTGTTACACGACAATGCTACATGACATTACTACATGGCATTGCTACACGTTATTGTTACACGACATTGCTACACGACATTGTTACACGACATTGCTACACGACATTGCTACATGACATTGCTAGACGACATTGTTACACGACATTGCTACACGACATTGCTACAAGACATTGCTACACGACATTGCTACACCTCATTGTTACACGACATTGCTAAACGACATTGTTACACGACATTGTTGAACGACATTGCTACACGATATTGCTACAGGACATTGTTACACGACATTGCTACACGACATTTCTACATGACATTGCAACACGTCATTGTTACACGACATTGCTACACGACATTGCTACACGACATTGTTACACGACATTGCTGCACGACATTGCTACACGACATTGTTACACGACATTGCTACACGACATTGCTACACGACATTGCTAAACGACATTGCTACACGACAATGCTACTCGTCATTGCTACAGGACATTGCTACACGACATTGCTGCACGACAATGCTAAACGACATGGCTACACGTCATTGCTACACGTCATTGCTACACGACATTGCTACATGGCATTATTGCACGACATTGCTACACGACAATGCTACTAGTCATTGCTACAGGACATTGCTGCACTACATTGCTACACGACATTGTTACAAGTTATTGCTACACGACATTACAACACAATAATGTTACAGGACATTGCTACACGACATTGCTACATGTCAATGTTACATGACATTGCTACAGGACATTGCTACACGACATTGTTACAAAATATTGCTACACGACATTGCTACACGACATTGTTACACGACATTGCTACACGACATTGATACACGTCATTGTTGCACGGCATTGCTACACAACATTGCTACAAGACATTGCTACCCGTCATTGTAACACGACATCGCTACACGACATTGCTACACGTCATTGTTACACGACAATGCTACATGACATTGCTACACGACATTGCTATACGTCATTGCTACATAACATTGCTACATGACATTGCTACACCTCATTGTTACACGACATTGCTACACGACATTGTTACACTACATTGTTACACAATATTGCTACACGACATTGCTACAAGACATTGTTACACGATATTGCTACACGAAATTGCTATATGTCATTATTACACGACATTACTACAAGACATTGCTACACGTCATTGTTGCACGGCATTGCTACACAACATTGCTACAAGACATTGCTACACGTCATTGTAACAGGACAACGCTACACGACATTGCTACACGTCATTGTTACACGACAATGCTACATGACATTGCTACACGACATTGCTGTACGTCATTGCTACATGACATTGCTACATGACATTACTACATGTCATTGCTACACGACATTGCTACACCTCATTGTTACACGACATTGGTAAACGACATTGTTACACGACATTGTTGCACGACATTGCTACACGACATTGCTACAGGACATTGTTACACGACATTGCTACACGACATTTCTACACGACATTGCAACACGTCATTGTCACACGACATTGCTACATGACATTGCTACACGACATTGTTACACGACATTGCTGCACGACATTGCTACACGACATTGTTACACGACATTGCTACACGACATTACTACACGACATTATTACACGACATTGCTACACGATATTGCTACACGACATTGCTACACGCCATTGCTACACGACATTGTTACACGACATTGCTACACGACATTGTTACACGCCATTGCTACACGACATTGCTACACGACATTGCTACACGACATTGTTACACGACATTGCTACCCGACATTGCTACACAACAATGCTATATGTCATTGTTACACGACATTGTTACACGACATTGCTACACGACATTGCTACACGATATTATTACACAACATTGCTACACGACATTGCTACACGACATTGCTACACGACATTGCTACTGGACATTGCTACACGCCATTGCTACACGACATTGCTACACGACATTGCTACACGACATTGTTACACGACATTGTTACACGAAATTGCTACACGACATTGATATATGTCATTATTACACGACATTACTACAAGACATTGCTAAACGACATTGCTACACGTTATTGCAACAAGACATTGCTACACGTCATTGTTACACGACAATGCTACATGACATTACTACATAGCATTGCTACACGTTATTGTTACACGACATTGCTACATGACATTGTTACACGACATTGCTACACGACATTGCTACACGACATTGCTACATGACATTGCTAGACGACATTGTTACACGACATTGCTACACGACATTGCTACACAACATTGCTACACGACATTGCTACACCTCATTGTTACACGACATTGCTAAACGACATTATTACCCGACATTGTTGCACGACATTGCTACACGACATTGCTACAGGATATTGTTACACGACATTGCTACACGACATTGCTACACGACATTGCTACACGTTATGCAACAAACATTGCTACACGTCATTGTTGCACGGAATTGCTAAACGACATTGCTACAAGACATTGTTACACGTCATTGCTACACGACATTGCTACACGACATTATTACATGACATTGCTACACGACATTGTTACACGACATTGCTACACGACATTGTTACACGACATTGCTACACGACATTGCTACACGACATTGCTACACGACATTGCTACACGACATTGCTACACTACATTGCTACACGACATTGTTACACGACATTGCTACACGACATTGTTACACGACATTGCTACACGACATTGTTACACGACATTGTTACACGACATTGTTACACGACATTGCTACACGACATTGTTACACGACATTGCTACACGACATTTCTACACGACATTGCTACACGTCATTGTTACACGACATTGCTACACGACATTGCTACACGACATTGTTACACGACATTGCTACACGACATTGCTACACGACATTGCTACACGACATTGCTACACGACATTGCTACACGACATTGCTACACGACATTGCTACACGACATTGCTACACGACATTGCTACACGACATTGCTACACGACATTGCTACACGACATTGCTACACGACATTGCTACACGACATTGCTACACGACATTGCTACACGACATTGCTAAAGACATTACTACACGACATTGCTACACGACATTGCTACACGACATTGCTTAGACATTGTTACAAGACATTGTTACACGACATTGCTACACGACATTGCTACACGACATTATACACAACATTGCTACACGACATTGCAACACGACATTGCTACTGGACATTGCTACACGCCATTGCTACACGACATTGCTACACGACATTGCTACTGGACATTGTTACACGACATTGCTACGCGACATTGTTACACGACATTGCTACACGACATTGCTACACGACATTGTTACACGACATTGTTACACGAAATTGCTACACGACATTGATATATGTCATTATTACACGACATTACTACAAGACATTGCTAAACGACATTGCTACACGTTATTGCAACAAGACATTGCTACACGTCATTGTAACAGGACATCGCTAAACGACATTGCTACACGTCATTGTTACACGACAATGCTACATGACATTGTTACACGACATTGCTGTACGTCATTGCTACATGACATTGCTACATGACATTACTACATGTCATTGCTACACGACATTGCTACACCTCATTGTTACACGACATTGGTAAACGACATTGTTACACGACATTGTTGCACGACATTGCTACACGACATTGCTACAGGACATTGTTACACGACATTGCTACACGACAATTCTACACGACATTGCAACACGTCATTGTTACACGACATTGCTACATGACATTGCTACACGACATTGTTACACGACATTGCTGCACGACATTGCTACACGACATTGTTACACGACATTGCTACACGACATTACTACACGACATTATTACACGACATTGCTACACGATATTGCTACACGACATTGCTACACGCCATTGCTACACGACATTGTTACACGACATTGCTACACGACATTGTTACACGCCATTGCTACACGACATTGCTACACGACATTGCTACACGACATTGTTACACGACATTGCTACCCGACATTGCTACACAACAATGCTATATGTCATTGTTACACGACATTGTTACACGACATTGCTACACGACATTGCTACACGATATTATTACACAACATTGCTACACGACATTGCTACACGACATTGCTACTGGACATTGCTACACGCCATTGCTACACGACATTGCTACACGACATTGCTACACGACATTGTTACACGACATTGTTACACGAAATTGCTACACGACATTGATATATGTCATTATTACACGACATTACTACAAGACATTGCTAAACGACATTGCTACACGTTATTGCAACAAGACATTGCTACACGTCATTGTTACACGACAATGCTACATGACATTACTACATAGCATTGCTACACGTTATTGTTACACGACATTGCTACATGACATTGTTACACGACATTGCTATACGACATTGCTACACGAAATTGCTACATGACATTGCTAGACGACATTGTTACACGACATTGCTACACGACATTGCTACACAACATTGCTACACGACATTGCTACACCTCATTGTTACACGACATTGCTAAACGACATTATTACCCGACATTGTTGCACGACATTGCTACACGACATTGCTACAGGACATTGTTACACGACATTGCTACACGACATTGCTACACGACATTGCTACACGTTATTGCAACAAGACATTGCTACACGTCATTGTTGCACGGAATTGCTAAACGACATTGCTACAAGACATTGCTACACGTCATTGTTACACGACAATGCTACACGACATTATACATGGCATTGCTACACGTTATTGTTACACGACATTGCTACACGACATTGTTACACGACATTGCTACACGACATTGCTACATGACATTGCTAGACGACATTGTTACACGACATTGCTACACGACATTGCTACAAGACATTGCTACACGACATTGCTACACCTCATTGTTACACGACATTGCTAAACGACATTGTTACACGACATTGTTGAACGACATTGCTACACGATATTGCTACAGGACATTGTTACACGACATTGCTACACGACATTTCTACACGACATTGCAACACGTCATTGTTACACGACATTGCTACACGACATTGCTACACGACATTGTTACACGACATTGCTGCACGACATTGCTACACGACATTGTTACACGACATTGCTACACGACATTGCTACACGACATTGTTACACGACATTGCTACACGATATTGCTACACGACATTGCTACACGCCATTGCTACACGACATTGTTACACGACATTGCTACACGACATTGTTACACGCCATTGCTACACGACATTGCTACACGACATTGCTACACGACATTGTTACACGACATTGCTACCCGACATTGCTACACAACAATGCTATATGTCATTGTTACACGACATTGTTACACGACATTGCTACACGACATTGCTACACGATATTATTACACAACATTGCTACACGACATTGCTACACGACATTGCTACTGGACATTGCTACACGCCATTGCTACACGACATTGCTACACACATTGCTACGACATTGTTACACGACATTGACCGACATTGTACACGACATTGCTACACGACATTGCTACACGACATTGTTACACGACATTGTTACACGAAATTGCTACACGACATTGATATATGTCATTATTACACGACATTACTACAAGACATTGCTAAACGACATTGCTACACGTTATTGCAACAAGACATTGCTACACGTCATTGTTACACGACATCGCTAAACGACATTGCTACACGTCATTGTTACACGACAATGCTACATGACATTGTTACACGACATTGCTATACGTCATTGCTACACGACATTGCTACATGACATTACTACACGACATTGCTACACGACATTGCTACACCACATTGTTACACGACATTGCTAAACGACATTGTTACACGACATTGCTACACGACATTGCTACACGACATTGCTACACGACATTGTTACACGACATTGCTACACGACAATTCTACACGACATTGCAACACGTCATTGTTACACGACATTGCTACATGACATTGCTACACGATATTATTGCACGACATTGCTACAAGACATTGTTACACGACATTGTTACACGACATTTCTACACGACATTGTTACACGACATTACTAGACGAAATTGTTACACGACATTATAACCCGACATTGCTACATGACATTGCTAGACGACATTGCTGCACGACATTGCTACACGACATTGCTACACGACATTGTTACACGACATTGCTACACGACATTGCTACACGACATTGCTACACGACATTGCTACACGAAATTGTTACACGACATTCCTACACGACATTGCTACACGACATTGTTACACGACATTACTACACGACATTGTTACACGACATTGCTACACGACATTGCTAAACGACATTACTACACGACATACACAATACTACACGACATTGTTACACGACATTGCTACACGACATTACTACACGACATTGCTACACGACATTATTACACAACATTGCTACACGACATTGCTACACGACATTACTACACAACATTGCAAAAAGACATTGCTACACGACATTACTACACGACATTGCTACACGACATTACTACACAACATTACTACACGACATTGTTACACGACATTGCTACAACGACATTGTTACAAGACATTGCTACACGACATGCTACACGACATTCACATGACATGCTACACGACATTGCACACGACATTTCTACACGACATTGCTACACAACATTGCTACACGACATTGCTACACCTAATTGTTACACGACATTGCTAACGACATTGTAACACGACATATTACACGACATTGCTACACGACATTGCTACACGACATTGCTACACGACATTGCAACATGTCATTGTTACAGGACATTGTTACACGACATTGCTAGACGACATTGCTACAAGACATTGCTATATGTCATTGTTACACGACATTACTAGACGACATTGCTACATGTCATTGTTACACGACATTGTTACACGACATTGGTACACGACATTGCTAGACGACATTGCTACACGACATTGCTATATGTCATTTTTACACGACATTGCTACACGACATTGCTACATGTCATTGTTACACGACATTGTTACACGACATTGCTAGACGACATTGCTACACGACATTGCTATATGACATTGCTACACGACATTGCTAGACGACATTGTTACACGACATTGCTACACGACATTACTACACGACATTGCTACACCACATTGCTACACGACATTGCTACATGACATTGCTACATGTCATTGTTACACGACATTGCTACACGATATTGCTACATGACATTGCTACACGACATTGTTACACGACATTGCTACACGACATTGCTACATGTCATTGTTACACGACATTGCTACACGACATTGCTACATGACATTGCTAGACGACATTGTTAAACGACATTGTAACCCGACATTGCTACATGACACTGCTACACGACATTGTTACACGACATTGCTACATGACATTGCTACACGACATTTTTACACGACATTGCTACATGACAATGCTACTCGTCATTGCTACACGACGATGCTACTCGTCATTGCTACAGGACATTGCTACACGACATTGCTACACGACATTGCTACTCGTCATTGCTACAGGACATTGCTACACGAAATTGCTACACGAAATTGCTACAAGACATTGCTACACGACATTACAACACAATAATGTTACACGACATTGCTACACGACATTGCTACATGACATTGCTACACGACATTGCTACACGACATTGCTACATGACATTGCTACACGACATTGCTACACGACATTGCTACACCACATTGCTACACGACATTGCTACACGACATTATTACAGGACATTGCTACACGACATTGTTACACGATATTGCTACACGACATTGCTACACGACATTACTACAAGACATTGCTACACGACATTGCTACACAACATTGCTACACGACATTGCTACATGACATTGCTACACGACATTGCTACACGACATTGCTACACGACATTGTTACACGACATTGCTACACGACATTGCTACACGACATTGCTACACGACATTGCTACACGCTCATTGTTACACGACATTGCTAAACGACATTATTACCCGACATTATTACACGACATTGCTACACGACATTGCTACACGACATTGTTACACGACATTGCTACACGACATTGCTACACGACATTGCTACACGACATTGCAACACAAGACATTGCTACACGTCATTGCACAATTGCAACGACATTGCTACAAGACATTGCTACACGACATTGCTACACGACATTGCTACACGACATTGATTCACGTTATTGTTACACGACATTGCTACACGACATTGCTACACGACATTGCTACACGACATTGCTACACGACATTGCTACACGACATTGCTACACGACATTGCTACACGACATTGCTACAAGACATTGCTACACGACATTGCTACACCTCATTGTTACACGACATTGCTAAACGACATTGTTACACGACATTGTTGAACGACATTGCTACACGATATTGCTACAGGACATTGTTACACGACATTGCTACACGACATTTCTACACGACATTGCAACACGTCATTGTTACACGACATTGCTACACGACATTGCTACACGACATTGTTACACGACATTGCTGCACGACATTGCTACACGACATTGTTACACGACATTGCTACACGACATTGCTACACGACATTGTTACACGACATTGCTACACGATATTGCTACACGACATTGCTACACGCCATTGCTACACGACATTGTTACACGACATTGCTACACGACATTGTTACACGCCATTGCTACACGACATTGCTACACGACATTGCTACACGACATTGTTACACGACATTGCTACCCGACATTGCTACACAACAATGCTATATGTCATTGTTACACGACATTGTTACACGACATTGCTACACGACATTGCTACACGATATTATTACACAACATTGCTACACGAATTGTACACGACATTGCTACACGACATTGCTACTGGACATTGCTACACGCCATTGCTACACGACATTGCTACACGACATTGCTACACGACATTGTTACACGACATTGTTACACGAAATTGCTACACGACATTGATATATGTCATTATTACACGACATTACTACAAGACATTGCTAAACGACATTGCTACACGTTATTGCAACAAGACATTGCTACACGTCATTGTTACACGACAATGCTACATGACATTACTACATAGCATTGCTACACGTTATTGTTACACGACATTGCTACATGACATTGTTACACGACATTGCTATACGACATTGCTACACGAAATTGCTACATGACATTGCTAGACGACATTGTTACACGACATTGCTACACGACATTGCTACACAACATTGCTACACGACATTGCTACACCTCATTGTTACACGACATTGCTAAGCGACATTATTACCCGACATTGTTGCACGACATTGCTACACGACATTGCTACAGGACATTGTTACACGACATTGCTACACGACATTGCTACACGACATTGCTACACGTTATTGCAACAAGACATTGCTACACGTCATTGTTGCACGGAATTGCTAAACGACATTGCTACAAGACATTGCTACACGTCATTGTTACACGACAATGCTACATGACATTACTACATGGCATTGCTTCACGTTATTGTTACACGACATTGCTACACGACATTGTTACACGACATTGCTACACGACATTGCTACATGACATTGCTAGACGACATTGTTACACGACATTGCTACACGACATTGCTACAAGACATTGCTACACGACATTGCTACACCTCATTGTTACACGACATTGCTAAACGACATTGTTACACGACATTGTTGAACGACATTGCTACACGATATTGCTACAGGACATTGTTACACGACATTGCTACACGACATTTCTACACGACATTGCAACACGTCATTGTTACACGACATTGCTACACGACATTGCTACACGACATTGTTACACGACATTGCTGCACGACATTGCTACACGACATTGTTACACGACATTGCTACACGACATTGCTACACGACATTGTTACACGACATTGCTACACGATATTGCTACACGACATTGCTACACGACATTGCTACACGACATTGTTACACGACATTGCTACACGACATTGTTACACGCCATTGCTACACGACATTGCTACACGACATTGCTACACGACATTATACACGACATTGCTACACGACATTGCTACACAACAATGCTATATGTCATTGTTACACGACATTGTTACACGACATTGCTACACGACATTGCTACACGATTATTACACAACATTGCTACACGACATTGCTACACGACATTGCTACTCGACATTGCTACACGACATTGCTACACGACATTGCTACACGACATTGCTACACGACATTGCTACACGACATTGTTACACGACATTGCTACACGACATTGATACACGACATTATTACACGACATTACTACAAGACATTGCTACACGACATTGCTACACGACATTGCTACATGACATTGCTACACGTCATTGTTACACGACATTGCTACACGATATTGCTACATGACATTGCTACACGACATTGTTACACGACATTGCTACACGACATTGCTACATGTCATTGTTACACGACATTGCTACACGACATTGCTACATGACATTGCTAGACGACATTGTTACACGACATTGTAACCCGACATTGCTACACGATATTGCTACATGACATTGTTACACAACATTGCTACACGACATTGTTACACGACATTGTAACCCGACATTGCTACACGACATTGTTACACGACATTGCTACACGACATTGCTACATGTCATTGTTACACGACATTGTTACACGACATTGTAACCCGACATTGCTACACGACATTGTTACACGACATTGCTACACGACATTGCAACATGTCATTGTTACACGACATTGTTACACGACATTGCTAGACGACATTGCTACAAGACATTGCTATATGTCATTGTTACACGACATTGCTAGACGACATTGCTACACGACATTGCTAGACGACATTGCTACAAGACATTGCTATATGTCATTGTTACACGACATTGCTAGACGACATTGCTACAAGACATTGCTATATGTCATTGTTACACGACATTGTTGCACGACATTGGTATACGACATTGCTAGACGATATTGCTACACGACATTGCTATAGTCATTGTTACGCGACATTGCTACACGACATTGCTACATGTCATTGTTACACGACATTGTTACACGACATTGCTAGACGACATTGCTACACGACATTGCTATATGACATTGCTACACGACATTGCTAGACGACATTGTTACACGACATTGTTACACGACATTACTACATGTCATTGTTACACGACATTGCTACACGACATTGCTACATGACATTGCTACATGTCATTGTTACACGACATTGCTACACGATATTGCTACATGACATTGCTACACGACATTGTTACACGACATTGCTACACGACATTGCTACACGACATTGCTACACGACATTGTACACGACATTGCTACACGACATTGCTACACAACATTGCTACACGACATTGTTACACGACATTGTACACGACATTGCTACACGACATTGCTACACGACATTAAACACAACATTGCTACACGACATTGCTACACGACATTGCTACACGACATTGCTACACGACATTGCTACACGACATTGCTACACGACATTGTTACAAGATATTGCTACACGACATTACAACACAATAATGTTACAGGACATTGCTACACGACATTGCTACATGTCAATGTTACATGACATTGCTACACCACATTGCTACACGACATTGCTACACGACATTGTACACGACATTGCTACACGACATTGCTATATGTCATTATTACACGACATTACTACAAGACATTGCTACACGTCATTGCAACAAGACATTGCTGCACGTCATTGTTGCACGACATTGCTACTCGACATTGATACAAGACATTGCTACACGACATTGCTACAGATCATTGCTACACGACATTGCTACATGACATTGTTCCACGACATTGTTACATGACATTGCTACACGACATTGCTACACGACATTGCTACACGACATTGTTACACGACATTGTTACATGACATTGCTACATGACATTGTTACAATACATTGTTACACGACATTGCTACACGACATTGTTACATGCCATTGCTACATGACATTGCTACACAACATTGCTACACGACATTGTTACACGACATTGTTACACGACATTGCTACTTGACATTGCTACACGACATTGTTACTCGACATTGTTACACGACATTGCTACATGACATTGCTACACGACATTGCTACACGACATTGCTACACCTCATTGTTACACGGCATTGCTACACGACATTGCTACACGACATTGTTACATTACATTG
>JABXNX010001155.1:0-13527 GCA_014843695.1 Archivesica marissinica | reverse complement strand
TGGTGTGTTACAATGTCTCCTGGTGTGTTACAATGTCTCCTGGTGTGTTACAATGTCTATGGTGTGTTGCAATGTCTCCTGGTGTGTTACAATGTCTCCTGGTGTGTTACAATGTCTATGGTGTGTTACAATGTCTACAGGTGTGTTACAATGTCTACTGGTGTGTTGCAATGTCAATGTCTATGGTGTGTTACAATGTCTACTGGTGTGTTACAATGTCTACTGGTGTGTTACAATGTCAATGTCTATGGTGTGTTACAATGTCTCCTGGTGTGTTACAATGTCTCCTGGTGTGTTACAATGTCTGTTATGGTGTGTTACAATGTCTACTGGTGTGTTACAATGTCTACGGTGTGTTACAATGTCTACTGGTGTGTTACAATGTCTACTGGTGTGTTGCAATGTGCAATGTCTATGGTGTGTTGCAATGTCTCCTGGTGTGTTACAATGTCTCCTGGTGTGTTGCAATGTCTTGGTGTGTTGCAATGTCTCCTGGTGTGTTGCAATGTCATGTATGGTGTGTTGCAATGTCTATGGTGTGTTGCAATGTCTACAGGTGTGTTGCAATGTTCTGGTGTGTTACAATGTCTATTGGTGTGTTGCAATGTCTACGGTGTGTTACAATGTCTATGGTGTGTTACAATGTCTCCTGGTGTGTTACAATGCGCAATGTCTATGGTGTGTTACAATGTCTCCTGGTGTGTTACAATGTGAATCTATGGTGTGTTACAATGTCTATGGTGTGTTACAATGTCTCCTGGTGTGTTACAATGTGCAATGTCTATGGTGTGTTACAATGTCTATGGTGTGTTACAATGTCTCCTGGTGTGTTGCAATGTGCAATGTCTATGGTGTGTTACAATGTCTATGGTGTGTTACAATGTCTACTGGTGTGTTACAATGTCTCCTGGTGTGTTGCAATGTCTCCTGGTGTGTTACAATGTCAATGTCTATGGTGTGTTACAATGTCTATGGTGTGTTACAATGTCTATGGTGTGTTACAATGTCTCCTGGTGTGTTACAATGTCTATGGTGTGTTGCAATGTCTATGGTGTGTTACAATGTCTACTGGTGTGTTACAATGTCTCCTGGTGTGTTACAATGTCTCCTGGTGTGTTACAATGTCTATGGTGTGTTACAATGTCTATGGTGTGTTACAATGTGCATTCTATGGTGTGTTACAATGTCTCCTGGTGTGTTACAATGTCTCCTGGTGTATGTTACAATGTCTCCTGGTGTGTTACAATGTCTAGAGGTGTGTTACAATGTCTCCTGGTGTGTTACAATGTCTCCTGGTGTGTTACAATGTCTACAGGTGTGTTACAATGTCTATGGTGTGTTGCAATGTCTATGGTGTGTTACAATGTCTATGGTGTGTTACAATGTCTCCTGGTGAGTTACAATGTCTCCTGGTGTGTTGCAATGTCTCCTGGTGTGTTACAATGTCTATGGTGTGTTACAATGTCTCCTGGTGTGTTACAATGTCTCCTGGTGTGTTACAATGTCTATGGTGTGTTACAATGTCTCCTGGTGTGTTACAATGTCTCCTGGTGTGTTACAATGTCTACTGGTGTGTTGCAATGTCTATGGTGTGTTACAATGTCTATTGGTGTGTTGCAATGTTCATGGTGTGTTACAATGTCTATGGTGTGTTACAATGTCTATGGTGTGTTACAATGTCTCCTGGTGTGTTACAATGTCTATGGTGTGTTGCAATGTATATTGGTGTGTTACAATGTCTCCTGGTGTGTTACAATGTCTATGGTGTGCTACAATGTCTCCTGGTGTGTTACAATGTCTATGGTGTGTTACAATGTCTCCTGGTGTGTTATAATGTCTCCTGGTGTGTTACAATGTCTCCTGGTGTGTTGCAATGTCTATGGTGTGTTACAATGTCTACAGGTGTGTTACAATGTCTACTGGTGTGTTGCAATGTGCAATGTCTATGGTGTGTGGCAATGTCTCCTGGTGTGTTATAATGTCTCCTGGTGTGTTGCAATGTGCAATGTCTATGGTGTGTTGCAATGTCTACGTGTGTGTTGCAATGTATACAGGTGTGTTGCAATGCATATTGGTATGTTGCAATGTATATTGGTGTGTTGCAATGGCTACAGGTGTGTTTCAATGTATATTGGTGTGTTACAATGTCTCAAGGTGTGTTACAATGTCTACTGGTGTGTTGCAATGTCTCCTGGTGTGTTACACTGTCTATGGTATGTTGCAATGTCTATGGTGTGTTGCAATGTCTATGGTGTGTTACAATATCTATGGTGTGTTACAATGTCTCCTGGTGTGTTGCAATGTCTATGGTGTGTTACAATATCTATGGTGTGTTACAATGTCTCCTGGTGTGTTACAATGTCTCCTGGTGGGCTACAATGTCTAGAGGTGAGTTACAATGTCTATGGTGTGTTACAATGTCTATGGTGTGTTACAATGTCTATGGTATGTTGCAATGTCTCCTGGTGAGCTACAATGTCTCCTGGTATGTTACAATGTCTCCTGGTATGTTACAATATCTACAGGTGTGTTACAATGTCTCCTGGTGTGTTACAATGTCTCCTGGTGTGTTACAATGTCTACAGGTGTCTTACAATGTCTATGGTGTGTTGCAATGTCTATGGTGTGTTACAATGTCTATGGTGTGTTACAATGTCTATGGTGTGTTACAATGTCTATGGTGTGCTACAATGTCTCCTGGTGAGTTACAATGTCTCCTGGTGTGTTGCAATGTCTCCTGGTGTGTTACAATGTATATGGTGTGTTACAATGTCTCCTGGTGTATTACAATGTCTCCTGGTGTGTTACAATGTCTCCTGGTGTGTTGCAATGTCTACGGTGTGTTACAATATATATGGTGTGTTACAATGTCTCCTGGTGAGCAACAATGTCTCCTGGTGTGTTGCAATGTCTCATGGTGTGTTACAATGTCTCATGGTGTGTTACAATGTCTCCTGGTGTGTTGCAATGTATCATGCTGTGTTGCAATGTCTCATGGTGTGTTACAATGTCTCATGGTGTTACAATGTATCCTGGTGTGTTACAATGTCTACTGGTGTGTTGCAATGTCTCCTGGTGTGTTGCAATGTCTAGTGGTGTGTTGCAATGTCTCCTGGTGTGCTACAATGTCTACTGGTGTGTTACCATGTCTATGGTGTGTTATAATGTATATGGTGTGTTACAATGTCTCCTGGTGTGTTACAATGTCTCCTGGTGTGTTACAATGTCTATGGTGTGTTGCAATGTCTCCTGGTGTGTTACAATGTCTCCTGGTGTGTTGCAATGTCTATGGTGTGTAACAATGTCTACAGGTGTGTTACAATGTCTACTGGTGTGTTACAATGTCTCATGGTGTGTTACAATGTCTATGGTGTGTTACAATGTCTACAGGTGTGTTGCACTGTCTACAGGTGTGTAACAATATCTACAGGTGTGTTACAATGTCTACAGGTGTGTTACAATATCTACAGGTGTGTTACAATGTCTATTGGTGTGCTACAATGTCTACAGGTGTGTTACAATGTCTCCTGGTGTGTTACAATGTCTATGGTGTGTTACAATGTCTACAGATGTCTTGCACTGTTTACAGGTGTGTAACAATATCTACAGGTGTGTTACAATGTCTCCAGGTGTGTTACAATGTCTCCTGGTGTGTTACAATGTCTCCAGGTGTGTTACAATGTCTCCTGGTGTGCTACAATGTCTCCTGGTGTGTTACAATGTCTATGGTGTGTTACAATGTCTACAGGTGTCTTGCACTGTCTACAGGTGTGTAACAATATCTACAGGTGTGTTACAATGTCTCCTGGTGTGTTACAATGTCTCCTGGTGTGTTACAATGTCTCCTGGTGTGTTACAATATCTATGGTGTGTTACAATGTCTCCTGGTGTGTTACAATTTATACTGGTGTGTTGCAATGACTCATGGTGTGTTGCAATGTCTCATGGTGTGTAGCAATGTCTCCTGGTGTGCTACAATGTCTACTGGTGTGTTACAATGTCTATGGTGTGTTGCAATGTCTCCTGGTGTGTTACAATGTCTCCTGGTGTGTTGCAATGTCTATGGTGTGTTACAATGTCTACAGGTGTGTTACAATGTCTACTGGTGTGTTGCAATGTGCAATGTCTCTGGTGTGTTGCAATGTCTCCTGGTGTATTACAATGTCTCCTGGTGTGTTGCAATGCTTGTTGGTGTGTTGCAATGTCTATTGGTGTGTTGCAATGGCTACAGGTGTGTTTCAATGTCTATTGGTGTGTTGCAATGTCTATGGTGTGTTACAATGTATATGGTGTGTTACAATGTCTCCTGGTGTGTTACAATGTCTATGGTGTGTTGCAATGTATATTGGTGTGTTACAATGTCTCCTGGTGTGTTACAATGTCTATGGTGTGCTACAATGTCTCCTGGTGTGTTACAATGTCTATGGTGTGTTACAATGTCTCCTGGTGTGTTACAATGTCTCCTGGTGTGTTACAATGTCTATTGGTGTGTTGCAATGTCTACTGGTGTGTTACAATGTCTACAGGTGTGTTACAATGTCTACAGTGTGTTCAATGTCTATGGTGTGTTGCAATGTCTACTGGTGTGTTACAATGTCTCCTGGTGTGTTGCAATGTCTCTGGTGTGTTGCAATGTCTTGGTGTGTTGCAATGTTAGGTGTGTTGCAATGTGGTGTGTTCAATGTTATTGTGTGTTGCAATGTCCAGGTGTGTTACAATGTCTATGGTGTGTTGCAATGTCTATGGTGTGTTACAATGTATATGGTGTGTTACAATGTCTCCTGGTGTGTTACAATGTCTATGGTGTGTTGCAATGTATATTGGTGTGTTACAATGTCTCCTGGTGTGTTACAATGTCTATGGTGTGCTACAATGTATCCTGGTGTGTTACAATGTCTATGGTGTGTTACAATGTCTCCTGGTGTGTTACAATGTCTCCTGGTGTGTTGCAATGTCTCATGGTGTGTTACAATGTCTCATGGTGTGTTACAATGTCTCCTGGTGTGTTGCAATGTCTCATGGTGTGTTGCAATGTCTCATGGTGTGTTACAATGTCTCATGGTGTGTTACAATGTCTCCTGGTGTGTTACAATGTCTACTGGTGTGTTGCAATGTCTCCTGGTGTGTTACACTGTCTATGGTATGTTGCAATGTCTATGGTGTGTTGCAATGTCTATGGTGTGTTACAATATATATGGTGTGTTACAATGTCTCCTGGTGTGTTGCAATGTATATGGTGTGTTACAATATCTATGGTGTGTTACAATGTCTCCTGGTGTGTTACAATGTCTCCTGGTGGGCTACAATGTCTACAGGTGTGTTACAATGTCTCCTGGTGTGTTACAATGTCTATGGTGTGCTACAATGTATCCTGGTGTGTTACAATGTCTATGGTGTGTTACAGTGTCTCCTGGTGTGTTACAATGTCTCCTGGTGTGTTGCAATGTCTCATGGTGTGTTACAATGTCTCATGGTGTGTTACAATGTCTCCTGGTGTGTTGCAATGTCTCATGGTGTGTTGCAATGTCTCATGGTGTGTTACAATGTCTCATGGTGTGTTACAATGTCTCCTGGTGTGTTACAATGTCTACTGGTGTGTTGCAATGTCTCCTGGTGTGTTACACTGTCTATGGTATGTTGCAATGTCTATGGTGTGTTGCAATGTCTATGGTGTGTTACAATATCTATGGTGTGTTACAATGTCTCCTGGTGTGTTGCAATGTATATGGTGTGTTACAATATCTATGGTGTGTTACAATGTCTCCTGGTGTGTTACAATGTCTCCTGGTGGGCTACAATGTCTACAGGTGTGTTACAATGTCTATGGTGTGTTACAATGTCTATGGTGTGTTACAATGTCTATGGTATGTTGCAATGTCTCCTGGTGAGCTACAATGTCTCCTGGTATGTTACAATGTCTCCTGGTGTGTTACAATGTCTCCTGGTGTGTTACAATGTCTACAGGTGTGTTACAATGTCTATGGTGTGTTGCAATGTCTATGGTGTGTTACAATGTCTATGGTGTGTTACAATGTCTCCTGGTGAGTAACAATGTCTCCTGGTGTGTTGCAATGTCTCATGGTGTGTTACAATGTCTATGGTGTGCTACAATGTCTCCTGGTGTGTTACACTGTCTATGGTGTGTTACAATGTCTCCTGGTGTGTTGCAATGGCTACAGGTGTGTTTCAATGCATGTTGGTGTGTTGCAATGTCTATTGGTGTGTTGCAATGGCTACAGGTGTGTTTCAATGTATATTGGTGTGTTGCAATGTCTATTGGTGTGTTGCAATGTCTATGGTGTGTTACAATGTCTATGGTGTGTTACAATGTCTCCTGGTGTGTTACAATGTCTATGGTGTGTTGCAATGTATATTGGTGTGTTACAATGTCTCCTGGTGTGTTACAATGTCTATGGTGTGCTACAATGTCTCCTGGTGTGTTACAATGTCTATGGTGTGTTACAATGTCTACTGGTGTGTTGCAATGTCTCCTGGTGTGTTGCAATGTCTAGTGGTGTGTTGCAATGTCTCCTGGTGTGCTACAATGTCTACTGGTGTGTTACAATGTCTATGGTGTGTTATAATGTATATGGTGTGTTACAATGTCTCCTGGTGTGTTACAATGTCTCCTGGTGTGTTACAATGTCTATGGTGTGTTGCAATGTCTCCTGGTGTGTTACAATGTCTCCTGGTGTGTTGCAATGTCTATGGTGTGTAACAATGTCTACAGGTGTGTTACAATGTCTACTGGTGTGTTACAATGTCTCATGTTGTGTTACAATGTCTATGGTGTGTTACAATGTCTACAGGTGTGTTGCACTGTCTACAGGTGTGTAACAATATCTACAGGTGTGTTACAATGTCTACAGGTGTGTTACAATATCTACAGGTGTGTTACAATGTCTATTGGTGTGTTGCAATGTGCAATGTCTATGGTATGTTGCAATGTCTCCTGGTGTGTTACAATGTCTCCTGGTGTGTTGCAATGTGCAATGTCTATGGTATGTTGCAATGTCTACAGGTATGTTGCAATGCATGTTGGTGTGTTGCAATGTATATTGGTGTGTTGCAATGGCTACAGGTGTGTTTCAATGTCTATTGGTGTGTTGCAATGTCTATGGTGTGTTACAATGTCTCCTGGTGTGTTACAATGTATATGGTGTGTTACAATGTATATGGTGTGTTACAATGTCTCCTGGTGTGTTACAATGTCTCCTGGTGTGTTACAATGTCTATGGTGTGTTGCAATGTCTCCTGGTGTGTTACAATGTCTCCTGGTGTGTTGCAATGTCTATGGTGTGATACAATGTCTACAGGTGTGTTACAATGTCTACTGGTGTGTTGCAATGTGCAATGTCTATGGTGTGTTGCAATGTCTCCTCGTATGTTACAATGTCTCCTGGTGTGTTGCAATGTGCAATGTCTACGATGTGTTGCAATGTATACAGGTGTGTTGCAATGCATGTTGGTTTGTTGCAATGTCTATTGGTGTGTTGCAATGGCTACAGGTGTGTTTCAATGTCTATTGGTGTGTTGCAATGTCTATGGTGTGTTACAATGTCTCCTGGTGTGTTACAATGTGCAATGTATATGGTGTGTTGCAATACCTACAGGTGTGTTGCAATGTCTACTGGTGTGTTACAATGTCTACAGGTGTGTTACAATGTCTACAGGTGTGTTACAATGTATATTGGTGTGTTGCACTGTCTACAGGTGTGTTACAATGTCTCCTGGTGTGTTACAATGTCTATGGTGTGTTACAATGTCTATGGTGTGTTACAATGTCTATGGTGTGTTACAATGTCTCCTGGTGTGTTACAATGTCTATGGTGTGCTACAATGTCTCCTGGTGTGTTACAATGTCTATGGTGTGTTACAATGTCTCCAGGTGTGTTACAATGTCTACAGGTGTGTTACAATGTCTATTGGTGTGTTGCAATGTCTACAGGTGTGTTACAATGTCTACAGGTGTGTTACAATGTCTACAGGTGTGTTCAATGTCTATTGGTGTGTTGCAATGTCTACTGGTGAGTTACAATCTCTCCTGGTGTGTTGCAATGTCTCCTGGTGTGTTGCAATGTCTATGGTGTGTTGCAATGTATACAGGTGTGTTGCAATGCATGTTGGTGTGTTGCAATGTATATTGGTGTGTTGCAATGGCTACAGGTGTGTTTCAATGTCTATTGGTGTGTTGCAATGTCTATGGTGTGTTACAATGTATATGGTGTGTTACAATGTCTCCTGGTGTGTTACAATGTCTATGGTGTGTTGCAATGTATATTGGTGTGTTACAATGTCTCCTGGTGTGTTACAATGTCTATGGTGTGCTACAATGTATCCTGGTGTGTTACAATGTCTATGGTGTGTTACAGTGTCTCCTGGTGTGTTACAATGTCTCCTGGTGTGTTGCAATGTCTCATGGTGTGTTACAATGTCTCATGGTGTGTTACAATGTCTCCTGGTGTGTTGCAATGTCTCATGGTGTGTTGCAATGTCTCATGGTGTGTTACAATGTCTCATGGTGTGTTACAATGTCTCCTGGTGTGTTACAATGTCTACTGGTGTGTTGCAATGTCTCCTGGTGTGTTACACTGTCTATGGTATGTTGCAATGTCTATGGTGTGTTGCAATGTCTATGGTGTGTTACAATATATATGGTGTGTTACAATGTCTCCTGGTGTGTTGCAATGTATATGGTGTGTTACAATATCTATGGTGTGTTACAATGTCTCCTGGTGTGTTACAATGTCTCCTGGTGGGCTACAATGTCTACAGGTGTGTTACAATGTCTATGGTGTGTTACAATGTCTATGGTGTGTTACAATGTCTATGGTATGTTGCAATGTCTCCTGGTGAGCTACAATGTCTCCTGGTATGTTACAATGTCTCCTGGTGTGTTACAATGTCTCCTGGTGTGTTACAATGTCTACAGGTGTGTTACAATGTCTATGGTGTGTTGCAATGTCTATGGTGTGTTACAATGTCTATGGTGTGTTACAATGTCTCCTGGTGTGTTACAATGTCTCCTGGTGTGTTGCAATGTCTCATGGTGTGTTACAATGTCTATGGTGTGCTACAATGTCTCCTGGTGTGTTACACTGTCTATGGTGTGTTACAATGTCTCCTGGTGTGTTGCAATGGCTACAGGTGTGTTTCAATGCATGTTGGTGTGTTGCAATGTCTATTGGTGTGTTGCAATGGCTACAGGTGTGTTTCAATGTATATTGGTGTGTTGCAATGTCTATTGGTGTGTTGCAATGTCTATGGTGTGTTACAATGTCTATGGTGTGTTACAATGTCTCCTGGTGTGTTACAATGTCTATGGTGTGTTGCAATGTATATTGGTGTGTTACAATGTCTCCTGGTGTGTTACAATGTCTATGGTGTGCTACAATGTCTCCTGGTGTGTTACAATGTCTATGGTGTGTTACAATGTCTACTGGTGTGTTGCAATGTCTCCTGGTGTGTTGCAATGTCTAGTGGTGTGTTGCAATGTCTCCTGGTGTGCTACAATGTCTACTGGTGTGTTACAATGTCTATGGTGTGTTATAATGTATATGGTGTGTTACAATGTCTCCTGGTGTGTTACAATGTCTCCTGGTGTGTTACAATGTCTATGGTGTGTTGCAATGTCTCCTGGTGTGTTACAATGTCTCCTGGTGTGTTGCAATGTCTATGGTGTGTAACAATGTCTACAGGTGTGTTACAATGTCTACTGGTGTGTTACAATGTCTCATGTTGTGTTACAATGTCTATGGTGTGTTACAATGTCTACAGGTGTGTTGCACTGTCTACAGGTGTGTAACAATATCTACAGGTGTGTTACAATGTCTACAGGTGTGTTACAATATCTACAGGTGTGTTACAATGTCTATTGGTGTGCTACAATGTCTACAGGTGTGTTACAATGTCTCCTGGTGTGTTACAATGTCTATGGTGTGTTACAATGTCTATGGTGTGTTACAATGTCTACAGGTGTCTTGCACTGTTTACAACAGGTGTGTAACAATATCTACAGGTGTGTTACAATGTCTCCAGGTGTGTTACAATGTCTCCTGGTGTGTTACAATGTCTCCTGGTGTGTTATAATGTCTATGGTGTGTTACAATGTCTACAGGTGTCTTGCACTGTCTACAGGTGTGTAACAATATCTACAGGTGTGTTACAATGTCTCCTGGTGTGTTACAATGTCTCCTGGTGTGTTACAATGTCTCCTGGTGTGTTACAATATCTATGGTGTGTTACAATGTCTCCTGGTGTGTTACAATTTCTACTGGTGTGTTGCAATGTCTCATGGTGTGTTGCAATGTCTCATGGTGTGTTACAATGTCTCATGGTGTGTTACAATGTATCCTGATGTGTTACAATGTCTACTGGTATGTTGCAATGTCTCCTGGTGTGTTGCAATGTCTCCTGGTGTGCTACAATGTCTACTGGTGTGTTACAATGTCTATGGTGTGTTATAATGTATATGGTGTGTTACAATGTCTCCTGGTGTGTTACAATGTCTCCTGGTGCGTTACAATGTCTATGGTGTGTTGCAATGTCTCCTGGTGTGTTACAATGTCTCCTGGTGTGTTGCAATGTCTATGGTGTGTTACAATGTCTACAGGTGTGTTACAATGTCTACTGGTGTGTTGCAATGTGCAATGTCTCTGGTGTGTTGCAATGTCTCCTGGTGTGTTACAATGTCTCCTGGTGTGTTGCAATGTCTATGGTGTGTTGCAATGTATACAGGTGTGTTGCAATGCATGTTGGTGTGTTGCAATGTCTATTGGTGTGTTGCAATGGCTACAGGTGTGTTTCAATGTCTATTGGTGTGTTGCAATGTCTATGGTGTGTTACAATGTATATGGTGTGTTACAATGTCTCCTGGTGTGTTACAATGTCTATGGTGTGTTGCAATGTATATTGGTGTGTTACAATGTCTCCTGGTGTGTTACAATGTCTATGGTGTGCTACAATGTATCCTGGTGTGTTACAATGTCTATGGTGTGTTACAGTGTCTCCTGGTGTGTTACAATGTCTCCTGGTGTGTTGCAATGTCTCATGGTGTGTTACAATGTCTCATGGTGTGTTACAATGTCTCCTGGTGTGTTGCAATGTCTCATGGTGTGTTGCAATGTCTCATGGTGTGTTACAATGTCTCATGGTGTGTTACAATGTCTCCTGGTGTGTTACAATGTCTACTGGTGTGTTGCAATGTCTCCTGGTGTGTTACACTGTCTATCGTATGTTGCAATGTCTATGGTGTGTTGCAATGTCTATGGTGTGTTACAATATATATGGTGTGTTACAATGTCTCCTGGTGTGTTGCAATGTATATGGTGTGTTACAATATCTATGGTGTGTTACAATGTCTCCTGGTGTGTTACAATGTCTCCTGGTGGGCTACAATGTCTACAGGTGTGTTACAATGTCTATGGTGTGTTACAATGTCTATGGTGTGTTACAATGTCTATGGTATGTTGCAATGTCTCCTGGTGAGCTACAATGTCTCCTGGTATGTTACAATGTCTCCTGGTATGTTACAATGTCTAGAGGTGTGTTACAATGTCTCCTGGTGTGTTACAATGTCTCCTGGTGTGTTACAATGTCTACAGGTGTGTTACAATGTCTATGGTGTGTTGCAATGTCTATGGTGTGTTACAATGTCTATGGTGTGTTACAATGTCTCCTGGTGAGTAACAATGTCTCCTGGTGTGTTGCAATGTCTCATGGTGTGTTACAATGTCTATGGTGTGCTACAATGTCTCCTGGTGTGTTACACTGTCTATGGTGTGTTACAATGTCTCCTGGTGTGTTGCAATGGCTACAGGTGTGTTTCAATGCATGTTGGTGTGTTGCAATGTCTATTGGTGTGTTGCAATGGCTACAGGTGTGTTTCAATGTATATTGGTGTGTTGCAATGTCTATTGGTGTGTTGCAATGTCTATGGTGTGTTACAATGTCTATGGTGTGTTACAATGTCTCCTGGTGTGTTACAATGTCTATGGTGTGTTGCAATGGTGTGTTACAATGTCTCCTGGTGTGTTGCAATGTCTCATGGTGTGTTGCAATGTCTCATGGTGTGTTACAATGTCTCATGGTGTTACAATGTATCTGGTGTGTTACAATGTCTACTGGTGTGTTGCAATGTCTCCTGGTGTGTTGCAATGTCTAGTGGTGTGTTGCAATGTCTCCTGGTGTGCTACAATGTCTACTGGTGTGTTACAATGTCTATGGTGTGTTATAATGTATATGGTGTGTTACAATGTCTCCTGGTGTGTTACAATGTCTCCTGGTGTGTTACAATGTCTATGGTGTGTTGCAATGTCTCCTGGTGTGTTACAATGTCTCCTGGTGTGTTGCAATGTCTATGGTGTGTAACAATGTCTACAGGTGTGTTACAATGTCTACTGGTGTGTTACAATGTCTCATGGTGTGTTACAATGTCTATGGTGTGTTACAATGTCTACAGGTGTGTTGCACTGTCTACAGGTGTGTAACAATATCTACAGGTGTGTTACAATGTCTACAGGTGTGTTACAATATCTACAGGTGTGTTACAATGTCTATTGGTGTGCTACAATGTCTACAGGTGTGTTACAATGTCTCCTGGTGTGTTACAATGTCTATGGTGTGTTACAATGTCTACAGATGTCTTGCACTGTTTACAGGTGTGTAACAATATCTACAGGTGTGTTACAATGTCTCCAGGTGTGTTACAATGTCTCCTGGTGTGTTACAATGTCTCCAGGTGTGTTACAATGTCTCCTGGTGTGTTACAATGTCTCCTGGTGTGTTACAATGTCTATGGTGTGTTACAATGTCTACAGGTGTCTTGCACTGTCTACAGGTGTGTAACAATGTCTACAGGTGTGTTACAATGTCTCCTGGTGTGTTACAATGTCTCCTGGTGTGTTACAATGTCTCCTGGTGTGTTACAATATCTATGGTGTGTTACAATGTCTCCTGGTGTGTTACAATTTATACTGGTGTGTTGCAATGACTCATGGTGTGTTGCAATGTCTCATGGTGTGTAGCAATGTCTCCTGGTGTGTTACAATGTCTACTGGTGTGTTACAATGTCTATGGTGTGTTGCAATGTCTCCTGGTGTGTTACAATGTCTCCTGGTGTGTTGCAATGTCTATGGTGTGTTACAATGTCTACAGGTGTGTTACAATGTCTACTGGTGTGTTGCAATGTGCAATGTCTCTGGTGTGTTGCAATGTCTCCTGGTGTATTACAATGTCTCCTGGTGTGTTGCAATGCTTGTTGGTGTGTTGCAATGTCTATTGGTGTGTTGCAATGGCTACAGGTGTGTTTCAATGTCTATTGGTGTGTTGCAATGTCTATGGTGTGTTACAATGTATATGGTGTGTTACAATGTCTCCTGGTGTGTTACAATGTCTATGGTGTGTTGCAATGTATATTGGTGTGTTACAATGTCTCCTGGTGTGTTACAATGTCTATGGTGTGCTACAATGTATCCTGGTGTGTTACAATGTCTATGGTGTGTTACAGTGTCTCCTGGTGTGTTACAA
>JABXNX010001154.1:0-13529 GCA_014843695.1 Archivesica marissinica | reverse complement strand
TTCCGTATCTGCTAACAATACTAGGAAGGTACCTCGGGTGTTCCGTATCTGCTAACAATACTTGGAAGGTCGGGTGTTCGTATCTGCTAACAATACTGGAAGGTACCTCGGGTGTTCCGTATCTGCTAACAATACTAGGAAGGTACCTCGGGTGTTCCGTATCTGCTAACAATACTAGGAAGGTACCTCGGGTGTTCCGTATCTGCTAACAATACTAGGAAGGTACCTCGGGTGTTCCGTATCTGCTAACAATACTAGGAAGGTACCTCGGGTGTTCCGTATCTGCTAACAATACTAGGAAGGTACCTCGGGTGTTCCGTATCTGCTAACAATACTTGGAAGGTACCTCGGGTGTTCCGTATCTGCTAACAATACTAGGAAGGTACCTCGGGTGTTCCGTATCTGCTAACAATACTAGGAAGGTACCTCGGGTGTTCCGTATCTGCTAACAATACTGGAAGGTACCTCGGGTGTTCCGTATCTGCTAACAATACTTGGAAGGTACCTCGGGGTTCCGTATCTGCTAACAATACTTGGAAGGTACCTCGGGTGTTCCGTATCTGCTAACAATACTAGGAAGGTACCTCGGGTGTTCCGTATCTGCTAACAGTACTTGGAAGGTACCTCGGGTGTTCCGTATCTGCTAATAGTACTTGGAAGGTACCTCGGGTGTTCCGTATCTGCTAACAGTACTTGGAAGGTACCTCGGGTGTTCCGTATCTGCTAACAATACTTGGAAGGTACCTCGGGTGTTCCGTATCTGCTAACAATACTTGGAAGGTACCTCGGGTGTTCCGTATCTGCTAACAATACTAGGAAGGTACCTCGGGTGTTCCGTATCTGCTAACAATACTTGGAAGGTACCTCGGGTGTTCCGTATCTGCTAACAATACTAGGAAGGTACCTCGGGTGTTCCGTATCTGCTAACAATACTAGGAAGGTACCTCGGGTGTTCCGTATCTGCTAACAATACTTGGAAGGTACCTCGGGTGTTCCATATCTGCTAACAATACTAGGAAGGTACCTCGGGTGTTCCGTATCTGCAAACAATACTTGGAAGGTACCTCGGGTGTTCCGTATCTGCTAACAATACTAGGAAGGTACCTCGGGTGTTCCGTATCTGCTAACAATACTTGGAAGGTACCTCGGGTGTTCCGTATCTGCTAACAATACTAGGAAGGTACCTCGGGTGTTCCGTATCTGCTAACAATACTAGGAAGGTACCTCGGGTGTTCCGTATCTGCTAACAATACTTGGAAGGTACCTCGGGTGTTCCGTATCTGCTAACAATACTTGGAAGGTACCTCGGGTGTTCCGTATCTGCAAACAATACTTGGAAGGTACCTCGGGTGTTCCGTATCTGCTAACAATACTTGGAAGGTACCTCGGGTGACCAGGTGCCTATCTGCAAACAGTTCTTGCCATTTAGCTTCCACGTGGCTGTATTTTCAGGCAATAGTAATTTAGTGTATACAATTATACGCAAGAGACAGGTGTTTCACCAGCTGGCCAACCTGCCCACAGATCATTCCTCAATAACTAAGGCCCTGACCACACGTGGCAAGAAACTTCATACAGCATCCCCTACCGACAACAAGGAGCCTCAGACTATGGAGGGAGCCCTGCCCGCATCGGAGGCCGAGCCCGGAACTCTGAAAGTATCTCTTGCAGCAACACCTCGTAAGTAAAGTAGATATTAGTTTTACTGGATACACATATAGTATTTGTTGTTGTATTTTACCCAGTCCTGTTACATTGTTTTTCACAAATATTGTGTCTCTGTTGTTGCTCGATATTGTAAATTCCGAAAACATTCTGTTTTTACAAAATATATCGATAATGTTAGATTTAATAATTTAAAATTTCAGTTAAACTGGCAGTGTTCTAATAGGAATGATCCCTTGTGATAACATATGTATGTATGTATTGGTGTAAGATATATAGAGGATATTTGTTTGTTTTGAGTGAATATGGAATATATCTCACCTCAAAGTGAGAAATTTTTCATATTTTCTCACTTCTCAGTGAGATATATTCCATATTCACTCAAAACAAACAAATTTTTTAAAAATGTTATGCTAGTTGGTGAAAAACAAACACAAAATGAAGAAATTAAAATAGCTGGCCGCCGTGTTTTTGCGCGGATGAATACATTGACGAACTATACGCAAATATGCCACCATCTTGAATTTAAAATTGAATCGAGGAAATATACATGAAAACATTTATTGAATTTATTGTTACAATTTGCAGTGACAAACTTTGAGACATTGTCAGTTGTATTTCGCTTTTGATTTGTTTCATAACAAAAACAATAATACAGGTAAATAGTGTCATTGAAGCCAGGCCCCGAGGTTATAAACCTTTTCTCAGATCTCAAACTCAAGCTCAAGTGATCTGATTGGTTGATACTGAGTGTTACTGTCAGCTGAACCTATCATGCGCTTGAGACTGAGTTTTGAGATTGGATAAAAGTTTTATAACCTCCAGGCCAGGTAAACGGTGAACATTAAATAACACGTTGTCTAAGCATTTAAAGGGAGAGTAATAGTGCAAGAATAGTGTATTGGGAAGGGAGATAATAAAACAAGTAGTCCGGCAAAATACAGTGAGTGATATGCAGTGGTGATATGGATTATATCTCACTGATAGAAAGAACATTGTATTTCATCAATTAGCATAAAATAAATTTAAATATTTCACTGAGTGCTGTGGTCCTGTTGATTATTAGATTACATAATGTCAAAGCTATACTACCATTATTTTTATTATTTTATTATAAAAGAAATAACGAGTAAGTTACAAAATACTTCATTGTTATAAGTTGGGCTTGTCATTAAACATCCACATTTGCCTTTACTTGGAATATTATGAAATTTGGGTTTGTTTGTCCACAAAATCTCATCTCAGTTACTTGTGTTAGATGGTAGACTATAGATGTATTTGGATAAATATCTAGTGTTAGGGGATCACAGTTGGGGTTGTGTTTTCTGGGCTAGTGGTATAATAGCAAATGTTCCAGTTTAATGACAGCCTTGTACCCCAAAGTGAAATATGGTTTGCTTGCCATCTAATTTGCCAGCAATATTAACACATACCATTATTGGTAGTAGAATTATTAAAGTAGAAACGTGTGATGAACAATAAATAGTCTTTCCATATTTACAAGAGTTATTTCCCTTTTATTCAGCAATAATTCTAAACTTTAGTTTATACAAATTTATTTTAGCTCGATTGCGAAACAAGTTTTTACAACTTATATTAATCACTCTCAAGACCTCATTCCTGTTGGAATCCATCGCCACGAGGGAGAGAGAAGAGGCAATGTGGAATTTAAATGCCTTTCCTAAGGGCACAATCATAACTGCTCCAGCGGGGCTCGAACTCCCGGCTGCGCTATCACTATTCTAAACTTTATTTGGATTCTTGAGTGCAAGCAAGCTGTATTTTAAGTTTGGCTCTTTTAGATCTGTTTATAAATCTTCTGTTGATAATTATTACCTAACGCTTGGTCCTTTATGAATGTTTGACATAGTGCGTGTCCAGTCTGACCTGGCTGGTGACATTGGTGACTTTTCCATTGGAGATGGTAGGCCATTGTTCACAGTTGATATTACACAAGTCGCACCAGGAGATGTGCACACAACCAGCAAACGTAACATTGTGCTGTGCAACTATACAGTTCTAATTCACAATCTACACAGTTTTATTAACGACAGGCTGCTTGTATATCTATATACTAACGATGCTTGCACATTCTTCTTGCCATACATGATGCAATTAAGCTGTCATGACATAAACCATGTAACATTCAGGGGTGTAGCTGCCTCTACCCCACACTACAAGGCTTGGTTACGCTACATATTGTTATAAAGCCATGTAACAATCAGGGGTGTAGCTGCCTCTACCCCACACTACAAGGTTTGGTTACTCTACATATTGTTATAAAGCCATGTAACATTCAGGGGTGTAGCTGCCTCTACCCCACACTACAAGGCTTGGTTACGCTACATGTTGTTATAAAGCCATGTAACATTCAGGGGTGTAGCTGCCTCTACCCCACACTACAAGGCTTGGTTACGCTACATGTTGTTATAAAGCCATGTAACATTCAGGGGTGTAGCTGCCTCTACCCCACACTACAAGGCTTGGTTACGCTACATATTGTTATAAAGCCATGTAACATTCAGGGGTGTAGCTGTCTCTACCCCACACTACAAGGCTTGGTTACTCTACATATTGTTATAAAGCCATGTAACATTCAGGGGTGTAGCTGCCTCTACCCCACACTACAAGGCTTGGTTACGCTACGTATTGTTATAAAGCCATGTAACATTCAGGGGTGTAGCTGTCTCTACCCCACACTACAAGGCTTGGTTACTCTACATATTGTTATAAAGCCATGTAACATTCAGGGGTGTAGCTGCCTCTACCCCACACTACAAAGCTTGGTTACTCTACATATTATTAAACCATGTAACATTCAGGGGTGTAGCTGCCTCTACCCCACACTACAAGGCTTGGTTACGCTACATATTGTTATAAAGCCATGTAACATTCAGGGGTGTAGCTGCCTCTACCCCACACTACAAAGCTTGGTTACTCTACATATTATTAAACCATGTAACATTCAGGGGTGTAGCTGCCTCTACCCCACACTACAAAGCTTGGTTACTCTACATATTATTAAACCATGTAACATTCAGGGGTGTAGCTGCCTCTACCCCACACTACACAGGCTTAGGTACTCTACATAGTGTTAAACCATGTAACATTCAGGGGTGTAGCTGCCTCTACCCCACACTACATAGACTTAGTTTAAACAATATTTATTTCTTTGAATAAACATAGTCAAGTATATATATATAATATGTACATACATGTACGATTGAGGAGAAAGCAACCTGCTTGTCTGGTTACCTATACAAACAGTTGCTTTCTACTATGTTTCTACACAGGCTTGGTTTCTCTACATAGTGTTAAATCATGTAACATTCAGGGGTGTAGCTACCTCTACCCCACACTACAGGGCTTGGGTACTCTATCTGTTGCGTAGTGTTAAACCATGTAACATTCAGGGGTGTAGCTACCTCTACTTATTGATAAATTCAACATTTTAGGTTTCCAACACTTTCGAGACTTGCACCGGACATATTGTCCAACATCCGTTAAGGAAATGGTAAAAGCAAAAGGTACATTCACTTTAGAGCATAAGGGTTTACATGGTATGGTTCCATTCACTTTAGAGCTTAAGGGTTTACATGGTATGGTTCCATTCACTTTAGAGCTTAAGGGTTTACATGGTATGGTTCCATTCACTTTAGAGCTTAAGGGTTTACATGGTATGGTTCCATTCACTTTAGAGCTTAAGGGTTTACATGGTATGGTTCCATTCACTTTAGAGCTTAAGGGTTTACATGGTATGGTTCCAATCACTTTAGAGCACACGGGTTTACATGGTATGGTTCCAATCACTTTAGAGCACACGGGTTTACATGGTATGGTTCCAATCACTTTAGAGCACACGGGTTTACATGGTATGGTTCCAATCACTTTAGAGCACACGGGTTTACATGGTATGGTTCCAATCACTTTAGAGCACACGGGTTTACATGGTATGGTTCCAATCACTTTAGAGCACACGGGTTTACATGGTATGGTTCCAATCACTTTAGAGCACACGGGTTTACATGGTATGGTTCCAATCACTTTAGAGCACACGGGTTTACATGGTATGGTTCCAATCACTTTAGAGCACACGGGTTTACATGGTATGGTTCCAATCACTTTAGAGCACACGGGTTTACATGGTATGGTTCCAATCACTTTAGAGCACACGGGTTTACATGGTATGGTTCCAATCACTTTAGAGCACACGGGTTTACATGGTATGGTTTCAATCACTTTAGAGCATACGGTTTACATGGTATGGTACGTCAATTTGTATCGCTCACTTGTGCAAGCGAGAGATTGTGGCCACTAAAATGGTGATGGCCGTGCCGTCAACACTTTGCATAAAATAAAGCATATGACTTGAAAAATGTCAACTTTTGCATACATGTAGGTTATTACGGGCTCTCAAGTCATACCCCGTCCGCCCAAATCGCAGGTTTTACATCTAGGGAATAAGTTATTGGTTCATCAAACAAATATAAATATTTGCCATTGCCCGTGAATCTGCTAGAGATTGTTTTAAAACAAATCATAGACAATCTGGGGCTTTATTGATCCCATCATTAGATCCCTGCCATACCAGTGAACTCGATTTTTATTTGTGAAAATCACATATAAGTAAAAAGGGAATCTTTTCATTACTGTATGTTAAAGACTCTCTATGCCTTTGCTTCAGGTTAACTGTTGAAATATATGGAGATGATTATTTTTATTGCATAATTAAGTGGACTACTGCAAACAACAAACCCGATTAAAATCAATGTGAAAATGATTGCACTCCTATTGTTCATATGACAATGATTGGAATTAGTGCCGTACACAACTACTAACCTAGATCCACATCCACCCTCGTTCTAAGTACATGGGATCCCGAAACATTAGAAATAACGTTGAATGAAAGGTGGGTGGTCTCTCCTTCACAACAGACTGACCTCAGTTATATATGTAATAACGTTAACTGAAAGGTGTGTGGTCTCTCCAACAGACTGACCTCAGTTATATATGTAATAACGTTAACTGAAATGTGGGTGGTCTCTCCAACAGACTGACCTCAGTTATATATGTAATAACGTTAACTGAAATGTGGGTGGTCTCTCCAACAGACTGACCTCAGTTATATATGTAATAACATTCACTGAAAGGTGGGTGGTCTCCTTCACAACAGACTGACCTCAGTTATATTTCCTTCACAACAGACTGACCTCAGTTATATGTAATAACGTTCACTGAAAGGTGGGTGGTCTCTCCTTCACAACCGACTGACCTCTCCTTCACAACCGACTGACCTCAGTTATATATGTAATAACGTTAACTGAAAGGTGGGTGGTCTCTCCTTCACAACCGAATGACCTCTCCTTCACAACAGACTGACCTCAGTTATACATGTAATAACGTTGACTGAAAGGTGGGTGGTCTCTCCTTCACAACCGACTGACCTCAGTTATATATGTAATAACGTTAACTGAAAGGTGGGTGGTCTCCTTCACAACAGACTGACCTCAGTTATATATGTAATAACGTTAACTGAAAGGTGGGTGGACTCTCCTTCAGACTGACCTCAGTTATACATGTAATAACGTTGACTGAAAGGTGGGTGGTCTCTCCTTCACAACCGACTGACCTCAGTTATATATGTAATAACGTTAACTGAAAGGTGGGTGGTCTCCTTCACAACAGACTGACCTCAGTTATATATGTAATAATGTTAACTGAAAGGTGGGTGGTCTCTCCTTCAGACTGACCTCAGTTATATATGTAATAACGTTGACTGAAAGGTGGGTGGTCTTTCCTTCACAACAGACTGACCTCAGTTATATATGTAATAACGTTAACTGAAAGGTGGGTGGTCTCTCCTTCAGACTGACCTCAGTTATATATGTAATAACGTTGACTGAAAGGTGGGTGGTCTCTCCGTCACAACAGACTGACCTCAGTTATACATGTAATAACGTTCACTGAAAGGTGGGTGGTCTCTCCTTCACAACAGACTGACCTCAGTTATACATGTAATAACGTTCACTGAAAGGTGGGTGGTCTCTCCGTCACAACAGACTGACCTCAGTTATACATGTAATAACGTTAACTGAAAGGTGGGTGGTCTCTCCTTCACAACCGACTGACCTCTCCTTCACAACCGACTGACCTCAGTTATATATGTAATAACGTTAACTGAAAGGTGGGTGGTCTCTCCTTCACAACCGACTGACCTCTCCTTCACAACTGACTGACCTCAGTTATATATGTAATAACGTTAACTGAAAGGTGGGTGGTCTTTCCTTCACAACAGACTGACCTCAGTTATACATGTAATAACGTTAACTGAAAGGTGGGTGGTCTCTCCTTCACAACCGACTGACCTCAGTTATATATGTAATAATGTTAACTGAAAGGTGGGTGGTCTCTCCAACAGACTGACCTCAGTTATATATGTATTAACGTTAACTGAAAGGGGGGTGGTCTCTCCTTCACAACCGACTGACCTCAGTTATACATGTAATAACTTTAACTGAAAGGTGGGTGGTCTCTCCGCCACAACAGACTGACCTCAGTTATATATGTAATAACGTTAACTGAAATGTGGGTGGTCTCTCCGTCAGACTGACCTCATTTCTCTCGAGACTCCATTGCGGCGCTGTGGGGCTAAAGCTCACAACCACATCTCATCAAACTATATTTATCGAGTCAAGCACTTGGGGTGTGACAACTGGGGGTGTCCTGGTATATATATACCTTATTTTGGGAATTGGTGTCATGTGGTACTGTATTTCATTTTGTTATAGAAGTATGAGGGGTTCTGTGTATTAGAAACATTTCATTTTCAGAGAAAAACGGTAACTGTTTTGCTTTTATCATTTTCTTCAATATATGGATGGCTTTTTATGTATCTGAGTGTATTAATATACGAAGCTGCATAAAGCTGTAACCACATTAATATTTGCACCCAATCTCTGATGGTAAGCAACATTGAACCAGATGAATGTATGTATACACAGACATATTGTGTAATACTCGATGATATGTCACAGTATTAATGAATCATTATAGATTTAAAAATGACAAACACAAGTCTCGAGCCCACTCAGGCCATGTCTCATTTATTTGAAAAAGTTGGCAGTTTCTTACGGAAATTGGTGCACCAAGTACTGGTTAATTTACCTAACAACACCTTTCCTGGACAGGCTCCAGCGGTAAACTGCCTGCTGGCGTTTTAGCCCAAAATGGTGCTGATGCAGGCGTAAAACCCGAACAAACAAACAAACAAACAAACAAACAAACAAACAAACAAACAAACAAACAAACAAACAAACAAACAGATTTAAAACACATAAAATCATTGATTAGGTTGGTTTTGTAAAATTGTTGGCATGCTCTAAAATGTCAGTATCATTCTCTGAGTGGTAGAGCTTCAGATTTGTAATCGAAGGCCCTGGGTTCGATACTCAGTCAGGCCATGTATGTAGTGTCATTGAGCAAGTCACCTCACACACATTGCTTGGTACTGGTTAACTGCTTAGATCGCCTAAGCCTGTCCAGGAAAACATATCTGTACCCCCGCAAGACGCTTGACATTAATGGAATATACATATATACACACTATCCAATGTTAATGGAAATATAAACTTGTAACAGTAGTTTGTTCACATGTATGTTGCATGACACATTGCCAGCGATACTAAACCATTCTTAGCTTTGAAGTATTTATTGCTGGCTTTCTAATTTGTTCGCTTTCATTTGGTTTATACATGTATTCTAACTTGGTTTTGTGTTATTATAATAATAACAATATTTATCCTACCATCATACGTAATAATGCTCAAAATCTGCCTGCCTCATAAACTGCTTTATTAGTCAGTGCCTAATAAACCTTTCATGACATCATAACATTGCGTGTATGACATCATATGTTCACAGATGGTATGATAAACTTCATGAATATTTCGTAATCTTTCTTCTCTAGAACTATTTTTTACCAGAAGATAAGATAAATAGAATATTAGGTTACTGTCTTATAAAATAATAATTTATTAGTGTCTCTGAAAAAATTATGGCAAACCGTGACCATCATTTTTATTCCAACTCGTATAATAAATTAAAGACAGTAACCTAATATTCTCTTACTTATTCTATGCTTTTCACTTGTATATAGAAATTTATCAGTGAAGTAAAATGTGTTATTCCACTGGTTAAAAGCAGTGGATTAACACATTTAATTTCTCACTGCTTTGTATGTGTGGTACCTAGCCGCTGCATGTTGAAATGTTGCCAACACGAACGTTTTCAGACTTAAATTCACAGTGACATATTGTATGACTTCATTTATGGTAATCTAAACATAACGCTCGAGCGCCATCTTGTATGACTTCATTTATAGTAATCTAAACACAATGCTCTAGCGCCATCTTGTATGACTTCATTTATAGTAATCTAAACACAACGCTCTAGCGCCATCTTGTATGACTTCATTTATAGTAATCTAAACACAATGCTCTAGCGCCATCTTGTATGACTTCATTTATAGTAATCTAAACACAATGCTCTAGCGCCATCTTGTATGACTTCATTTATGGTAATCTAAACACAACGCTCTAGCGCCATCTTGTATGACTTCATTTATAGTAATCTAAGCACAACGTTCTAGTGCCATTTTGTATGACTTCATTTATAGTAATCTAAGCACAACGTTCTAGTGCCATTTTAGAGCATGGTTGCATCGTTTTCTATCCTAAAAACCACTTTTCAGCCTAATATAAGACTTATTTGTTTGTTTATGCGAATGATCGAATAATATTTCACTCATGAACTTAGATTAGGGATGGGAACGAATATTCAAATATACTGTTCAGATACGTTGTTTTCTTTTGAAACCGTCATAAAACCTTCCAATACAAAATAAATCGTCCCAGGATGTGTGAATAAACCATGTTGTGGTCGCATCCATGGCAGGTGTTAATTGACACTGCCATGCAAACGGATAATTACAGTAGGTGTTAAGGTAGGTAGTATTTAATTATGATGTCAAAAAACTGTTTAGATGAGAAAACTCCTTTGAAATATTACAGAAACTTTGCAACAACATCCACCCCCATGTATCTTAAATATTTAATTAACTGCTGAAAAATTACCCAAAAGTACTATTTAAAATACGATTTTTATGATATTGTCCTCAAAAATGCCACCCGCTCAGTCACATGTTTGGAAAGACTTCAATTGTTCTGAGAATAAGAAAACTTCTAAGTGTAATCTATGCAAATTGGATTTAACATATTCAGGTACAATATCAATCTGAATAATCATTCGCCCTTCAACGGAAAGCAGTTCAAGTGACAATGGCTTCATTTGTGAAAACGCCCATGAATGTACAGTGGCCGATAATAATAACTGAATGAGTCGTCGTCATATTTGCATGGGCTTACAGGAAGATGACGTTTACGCGTAAAACAGAAATTAGGTTAATTTGGCAATTTTTATAAGAGTGAGTGATTTTAAGTTTTTGATAGAATTCTATCGAATATTCGATTACCTTCCCGACCGAATATTCGAATAGCAAAATCACTAATCGTTGCCATCCCTAACTTAGATATATATTATTATCTATTGGCTAATGCCACTCAAGATAATAATGCATTGTTCATTCAGAGAAATAATATTGTTGTTGCTCTACACCTGCATGTTATCTTACTGAGCATTTGTTTTTGTGTCCACACATTTACAAAGAGGACATAAAACATCCCTCATTCATTGTGACCAATAGAAGAACCCTATTGATGTTTGGGCCAGTGGCCTAGTGCCATAAACACCCATTGGGGAGCAGGTGTTTTTTAGAAACATTCCTTGTGCACATTTTTTGTCATCAGCGTCAGCAAGTATCCCACCCCATTTCCTGTCGGTTGGAGTTGATTTTGTTTTTATTTAAAATGAAGGTTTTAACAACCTAACAATTTTAGCTTCACTATTTGAAGAGTCTGTAGAGCAAACAAATTGTATTTAAAATATGTTTATATGCCGATGTCATTAACCGTTAGTAATATGTGTTTCCTCAAGTAAATGTGTTGACAATATGCTACTATAGTTGGTCATTCCTGGAATGCAGACTGTTGTAACTTCATTCCTTGGGAAGGAGAAACATGCAGACTGTTGTAACTTCATTCCTTGGGAAGGAGAAACATGCAGACTGTTGTAACTTCATTCCTTGTGAAGGAGAAACATGCAGACTGTTGTAACTTCATTCCTTGGGAAGGAGAAACATGCAGACTGTTGTAACTTCATTCCCTGGGAAGGAGAAACATGCAGACTGTTGTAACTTCATTCCTTGGGAAGGAGAAACATGCAGACTGTTGTAACTTCATTCCTTGGGAAGGAGAAACATGCAGACTGTTGTAACTTCATTCCTTGTGAAGGAGAAACATGCAGACTGTTGTAACTTCATTCCTTGGGAAGGAGAAACATGCAGACTGTTGTAACTTCATTCCTTGGGAAGGAGAAACATGCAGACTGTTGTAACTTCATTCCTTGGGAAGGAGAAACATGCAGACTGTTGTAACTTCATTCCTTGGGAAGGAGAAACATGCAGACTGTTGTAACTTCATTCCTTGGAACTTCAGGTTTAGATAAGATGACAGAAAAGGCGGCCCCTGACGAGGTACACAAGGAACCCATGCAGGAGCTGGCTACCTCCACCGGCACCATGAGTATACAACCTAAGAATGAGATTGAGGACCCTTTGGCCTCTTCAGTTGCTGGAAAGGGACCACAGGGTGAACCAGGCAAGATGCAGAAATCCAAAAGTGTGGTTAGTGTATATTTTAATTTTACTTGTATTATGAGTACATTTTGTGTAAGTAACTTACATCAGGTTATGAATTGGAAACTCCCAAGTTTATACTTGCTAAATTGAGAAATAACGTTATTTAACATACCCACCTATGTCTGAAATATTGCATGGAAGGATAAATGGGTCCTGCTGCGACAACTCCAGCAGCCAAAGCTTGAAAGTAACCATAGCTGTTTTGCCACTAGACTGCTTGTAGGGCACAGCCAGCTGGGATCATCCCTTTATCAGATAAGAATAACATTAGCTGTTGATGCGTTGAATGCAACAAACAATCAAAACATAGCAACACCCATATATTATTGATATATTAGAATGTAATTTTTTAGGAGACACCACCAGCAACTCCTACCACACCCAGCAGTGAGACTTCTAGGGCACCATTCAAGCGAGGTGGATCCACATCTAGTGCAAGTGGTGGTTGGGTAGCCTCCCCTGAATGGGTATGTATTGTGGTTGGGTAGCCTCCCCTGAATGGGTATGTATTGTGGTTGGGTAGCCTCCCCTGAATGGGTATGTATTGTGGTTGGGTAGCCTCCCCTGAATGGGTATGTATTGTGGTTGAGTAGCCTCCCCTGAATGGGTATGTATTGTGGATGGGTAGCCTCCCCTGAATGGGTATGTATTGTGGATGGGTAGCCTCCCCTGAATGGGTATGTATTGTGGATGGGTAGCCTCCCCTGAATGGGTATGTATTGTGGTTGGTAGCCTCCCCTGAATGGGTATGTATTGTGGTGTGTGTTGGTGTTTGTGTTGGGTTTGTGGTTTGGGTGTTGTGGGTTGTTTGTTGTTGGGTAGCCTCCCCTGAATGTGGGTTATGTATTGTGGTTGGGTAGCCTCCCCTGAATGGTGTATGTATTGTGGTTGGGTGTAGCCTCCCCTGATGGGTATGTATTGTGGTTGTGTAGCCTCCCCTGAATGGGTATGTATTGTGGTTAGGTATCCTCCCCTGAATGTATTGTGGTTGAGTAGCCTCCCCTGAATGTATATGTATTGTGGTTGTGTAGCCTCCCCTGAATGTGTATGT
>JABXNX010001153.1:0-13531 GCA_014843695.1 Archivesica marissinica | reverse complement strand
TAGGTCGTCTCCAGTATTTTACCATGTATGTCGTATATACTTACCCGTAGGTCGTCTCCAGTATTTTACCATGTATGTCGTATATACTTACCCGTAGGTCGTCTCCAGTATTTTACCATGTATGTCGTATATACTTACCCGTAGGTCGTCTCCAGTATTTTACCATGTATGTCGTATATACTTACCCGTAGGTCGTCTCCAGTATTTTACCATGTATGTCGTATATACTTACCCGTAGGTCGTCTCCAGTATTTTACCATGTATGTCGTATATACTTACCCGTAGGTCGTCTCCAGTATTTTACCATGTATGTCGTATATACTTACCCGTAGGTCGTCTCCAGTATTTTACCATGTATGTCGTATATACTTACCCGTAGGTTGTCTCCAGTATTTTACCATGTATGTCGTATATACTTACCCGTAGGTCGTCTCCAGTATTTTACCATGTATGTCGTATATACTTACCCGTAGGTCGTCTCCAGTATTTTACCATGTATGTCGTATATACTTACCCGTAGGTTGTCTCCAGTATTTTACCATGTATGTCGTATATACTTACCCGTAGGTCGTCTCCAGTATTTTACCATGTATGTCGTATATACTTACCCGTAGGTCGTCTCCAGTATTTTACCATGTATGTCGTATATACTCCCCCGTAGGTCGTCTCCAGTATTTTACCATGTATGTCGTATATACACCCGTAGGTCGTCTCCAGTATTTTACCATGTATGTCGTATATACTTACCCGTAGGTCGTCTCCAGTATTTTACCATGTATGTCGTATATATACCCGTAGGTCGTCTCCAGTATTTTACCATGCATGTCGTATATACTTACCCGTAGGTCGTCTCCAGTATTTTACCATGCATGTCGTATATACTTACCCGTAGGTCGTCTCCAGTATTTTACCATGCATGTCGTATATACTTACCCGTAGGTCGTCTCCAGTATTTTACCATGCATGTCGTATATACTTACCCGTAGGTCGTCTCCAGTATTTTACCATGTATGTCGTATATACTTACCCGTAGGTCGTCTCCAGTATTTTACCATGTATGTCGTATATACTTACCCATAGGTTGTCTCCAGTATTTTACCATGTATGTCGTATATATACCCCATAGGTCGTCTCCAGTATTTTACCATGCATGTCGTATATACTTACCCGTAGGTTGTCTCCAGTATTTTACCATGTATGTCGTATATACTTACCCGTAGGTCGTCTCCAGTATTTTACCATGTATGTCGTATATACTCCCCCATAGGTCGTCTCCAGTATTTTACCATGCATGTCGTATATACTTACCCGTAGGTCGTCTCCAGTATTTTACCATGTATGTCGTATATACTCCCCCGTAGGTCGTCTCCAGTATTTTACCATGCATGTCGTATATACTTACCCGTAGGTCGTCTCCAGTATTTTACCATGTATGTCGTATATACTTACCGTAGGTCGTCTCCAGTATTTCCATGTATGTCGTATATACTTACCCGTAGGTTGTCTCCAGTATTTTACCATGTATGTCGTATATACTTACCCGTAGGTCGTCTCCAGTATTTTACCATGTATGTCGTATATACTTACCCGTAGGTCGTCTCCAGTATTTTACCATGTATGTCGTATATACTTACCCGTAGGTTGTCTCCAGTATTTTACCATGTATGTCGTATATACTTACCCGTAGGTCGTCTCCAGTATTTTACCATGTATGTCGTATATACTCCCCCATAGGTCGTCTCCAGTATTTTACCATGTATGTCGTATATACTCACCCATAGGTCGTCTCCAGTATTTTACCATGTATGTCGTATATACTTACCCGTAGGTTGTCTCCAGTATTTTACCATGTATGTCGTATATACTTACCCGTAGGTCGTCTCCAGTATTTTACCATGTATGTCGTATATACTTACCCGTAGGTTGTCTCCAGTATTTTACCATGTATGTCGTATATACTCCCCCGTAGGTCGTCTCCAGTATTTTACCATGTATGTCGTATATACTTACCCGTAGGTCGTCTCCAGTATTTTACCATGTATGTCGTATATACTTACCCGTAGGTCGTCTCCAGTATTTTACCATGTATGTCGTATATACTCCCCCGTAGGTTGTCTCCAGTATTTTACCATGTATGTCGTATATACTTACCCGTAGGTTGTCTCCAGTATTTTACCATGTATGTCGTATATACTTACCCGTAGGTCGTCTCCAGTATTTTACCATGTATGTCGTATATACTTACCCGTAGGTTGTCTCCAGTATTTTACCATGTATGTCGTATATACTCACCCGTAGGTCGTCTCCAGTATTTTACCATGTATGTCGTATATACTTACCCGTAGGTCGTCTCCAGTATTTTACCATGTATGTCGTATATACTCCCCCGTAGGTCGTCTCCAGTATTTTACCATGTATGTCGTATATACTTACCCGTAGGTCGTCTCCAGTATTTTACCATGTATGTCGTATATACTCACCCGTAGGTCGTCTCCAGTATTTTACCATGTATGTCGTATATACTTACCCGTAGGTTGTCTCCAGTATTTTACCATGTATGTCGTATATACTCCCCCATAGGTCGTCTCCAGTATTTTACCATGTATGTCGTATATACTTACCCTAGGTCGTCTCCAGTATTTTACCATGTATGTCGTATATACTTACCCGTAGGTCGTCTCCAGTATTTTACCATGTATGTCGTATATATACCCCCATAGGTCGTCTCCAGTATTTTACCATGCATGTCGTATATACTTACCCGTAGGTCGTCTCCAGTATTTTACCATGCATGTCGTATATACTTACCCGTAGGTCGTCTCCAGTATTTTACCATGCATGTCGTATATACTTACCCGTAGGTCGTCTCCAGTATTTTACCATGCATGTCGTATATACTTACCCGTAGGTCGTCTCCAGTATTTTACCATGTATGTCGTATATACTCACCCATAGGTTGTCTCCAGTATTTTACCATGTATGTCGTATATACTCACCCATAGGTCGTCTCCAGTATTTTACCATGCATGTCGTATATACTTACCCGTAGGTTGTCTCCAGTATTTTACCATGTATGTCGTATATACTTACCCGTAGGTCGTCTCCAGTATTTTACCATGTATGTCGTATATACTCCCCCATAGGTTGTCTCCAGTATTTTACCATGCATGTCGTATATACTTACCCGTAGGTTGTCTCCAGTATTTTACCATGTATGTCGTATATACTCCCCCGTAGGTCGTCTCCAGTATTTTACCATGCATGTCGTATATACTTACCCGTAGGTCGTCTCCAGTATTTTACCATGTATGTCGTATATACTTACCCGTAGGTCGTCTCCAGTATTTTACCATGCATGTCGTATATACTTACCCGTAGGTCGTCTCCAGTATTTTACCATGCATGTCGTATATACTTACCCGTAGGTCGTCTCCAGTATTTTACCATGCATGTCGTATATACTTACCCGTAGGTCGTCTCCAGTATTTTACCATGCATGTCGTATATACTTACCCGTAGGTCGTCTCCAGTATTTTACCATGCATGTCGTATATACTCACCCGTAGGTCGTCTCCAGTATTTTACCATATGCTATATACTTACCCGTAGGTCGTCTCCAGTATTTTACCATGTATGTCGTATATACTTACCCATAGGTCGTCTCCAGTATTTTACCATGTATGTCGTATATACTTACCCATAGGTTTCTCCAGTATTTTACCATGTATGTCGTATATACTTACCCGTAGGTCGTCTCCAGTATTTACCATGGTTATATACTTACCATGCATGTCGTATATACTTACCCGTAGGTCGTCTCCAGTATTTTACCATGCATGTCGTATATACTTACCCATAGGTCGTCTCCAGTATTTTACCATGCATGTCGTATATACTTACCCATAGGTCGTCTCCAGTATTTTACCATGTATGTCGTATATACTCCCCCATAGGTTGTCTCCAGTATTTTACCATGTATGTCGTATATACTCCCCCATAGGTTGTCTCCAGTATTTTACCATGTATGTCGTATATACTCTCCCATAGGTCGTCTCCAGTATTTTACCATTATCTATATACTCCCCGTAGGTTGTCTCCAGTATTTTACCATGTATGTCGTATATACTTACCCGTAGGTTGTCTCCAGTATTTTACCATGTATGTCGTATATACTTACCGTAGGTCGTCTCCAGTATTTTACCATGTATGTCGTATATACTTACCCGTAGGTTGTCTCCAGTATTTTACCATGTATGTCGTATATACTTACCCGTAGGTCGTCTCCAGTATTTTACCATGTATGTCGTATATACTTACCCGTAGGTTGTCTCCAGTATTTTACCATGTATGTCGTATATACTTACCCGTAGGTTGTCTCCAGTATTTTACCATGTATGTCGTATATACTTACCCGTAGGTCGTCTCCAGTATTTTACCATGTATGTCGTATATACTTACCCATAGGTCGTCTCCAGTATTTTACCATGTATGTCGTATATACTCCCCCATAGGTCGTCTCCAGTATTTTACCATGTATGTCGTATATACTTACCCGTAGGTTGTCTCCAGTATTTTACCATGTATGTCGTATATACTTACCCGTAGGTTGTCTCCAGTATTTTACCATGTATGTCGTATATACTTACCCGTAGGTTGTCTCCAGTATTTTACCATGTATGTCGTATTACTCCCCCGTAGGTCGTCTCCAGTATTTTACCATGTATGTCGTATATACTTCCGTAGGTCGTCTCCAGTATTTTACCATGTATGTCGTATATACTTACCCGTAGGTCGTCTCCAGTATTTTACCATGTATGTCGTATATACTCACCCGTAGGTCGTCTCCAGTATTTTACCATGTATGTCGTATATACTTACCCGTAGGTCGTCTCCAGTATTTTACCATGTATGTCGTATATACTTACCCTAGTGTCTCCAGTATTTTACCATGTGTCGTATACTCCCCCGTAGGTCGTCTCCAGTATTTTACCATGTATGTCGTATATACTTACCCGTAGGTTGTCTCCAGTATTTTACCATGTATGTCGTATATACTTACCCGTAGGTCGTCTCCAGTATTTTACCATGAATGTCGTATATACTCCCCCATAGGTTGTCTCCAGTATTTTACCATGTATGTCGTATATATACCCCCATAGGTCGTCTCCAGTATTTTACCATGCATGTCGTATATACTTACCCGTAGGTTGTCTCCAGTATTTTACCATGTATGTCGTATATACTTACCCGTAGGTCGTCTCCAGTATTTTACCATGAATGTCGTATATACTCCCCCATAGGTTGTCTCCAGTATTTTACCATGCATGTCGTATATACTTACCCGTAGGTCGTCTCCAGTATTTTACCATGTATGTCGTATATACTCACCCGTAGGTCGTCTCCAGTATTTTACCATGCATGTCGTATATACTTACCCGTAGGTCGTCTCCAGTATTTTACCATGTATGTCGTATATACTTACCCGTAGGTCGTCTCCAGTATTTTACCATGCATGTCGTATATACTTACCCGTATGTCGTCTCCAGTATTTTACCATGCATGTCGTATATACTTACCCGTAGGTCGTCTCCAGTATTTTACCATGCATGTCGTATATACTTACCCGTATGTCGTCTCCAGTATTTTACCATGCATGTCGTATATACTCTCCCATAGGTCGTCTCCAGTATTTTACCATGCATGTCGTATATACTCTCCCATAGGTCGTCTCCAGTATTTTACCATGTATGTTGTATATACTCCCCCATAGGTTGTCTCCAGTATTTTACCATGTATGTCGTATATACTCCCCCATAGGTTGTCTCCAGTATTTTACCATGTATGTCGTATATACTTACCCGTATGTCGTCTCCAGTATTTTACCATGCATGTCGTATATACTCTCCCATAGGTCGTCTCCAGTATTTTACCATGCATGTCGTATATACTCTCCCATAGGTCGTCTCCAGTATTTTACCATGCATGTCGTATATACTTTCCCATAGGTCGTCTCCAGTATTTTACCATGCATGTCGTATATACTTTCCCATAGGTCGTCTCCAGTATTTTACCATGTATGTTGTATATACTCCCCCATAGGTTGTCTCCAGTATTTTACCATGTATGTTGTATATACTCCCCCATAGGTTGTCTCCAGTATTTTACCATGTATGTCGTATATACTCTCCCATAAGTCGTCTCCAGTATTTTACCATAAATATAACATATAACATAACTCCCCCGTAGGTTGTCTCCAGTATTTTACCATGTATGTTGTATATACTTACCCGTATGTTGTCTCCAGTATTTTACCATGTATGTCGTATATACTTACCGTAGGTCGTCTCCAGTATTTCCATGTATGTTGTATATACTTACCCGTAGGTTGTCTCCAGTATTTTACCATGTATGTCGTATATACTTACCCGTAGGTCGTCTCCAGTATTTTACCATGTATGTCGTATATACTTACCTGTAGGTTGTCTCCAGTATTTTACCATGTATGTCGTATATACTTACCCGTAGGTTGTCTCCAGTATTTTACCATGTATGTCGTATATACTTACCCGTATGTCGTCTCCAGTATTTTACCATGAATGTCGTATATACTCCCCCATAGGTTGTCTCCAGTATTTTACCATGTATGTCGTATATACTCCCCCATAGGTCGTCTCCAGTATTTTACCATGTATGTCGTATATACTTACCCGTAGGTTGTCTCCAGTATTTTACCATGTATGTCGTATATACTTACCCGTAGGTTGTCTCCAGTATTTTACCATGTATGTCGTATATACTTACCCGTAGGTTGTCCCCAGTATTTTACCATGTATGTCGTATTTACTCCCCTGTAGGTCGTCTCCAGTATTTTACCATGTATGTCGTATATACTTACCCGTAGGTCGTCTCCAGTATTTTACCATGTATGTCGTATATACTTACCCGTAGGTCGTCTCCAGTATTTTACCATGTATGTCGTATATACTCCCCCGTAGGTTGTCTCCAGTATTTTACCATGTATGTCGTATATACTTACCCGTAGGTTGTCTCCAGTATTTTACCATGTATGTCGTATATACTTACCCGTAGGTTGTCTCCAGTATTTTACCATGTATGTCGTATATACTCACCCATAGGTCGTCTCCAGTATTTTACCATGTATGTCGTATATACTCCCCCATAGGTCGTCTCCAGTATTTTACCATGTATGTCGTATATACTTACCCGTAGGTTGTCTCCAGTATTTTACCATGTATGTCGTATATACTCACCCATAGGTCGTCTCCAGTATTTTACCATGTATGTCGTATATACTTACCCATAGGTTGTCTCCAGTATTTTACCATGTATGTCGTATATACTCCCCCATAGGTCGTCTCCAGTATTTTACCATGTATGTCGTATATACTTACCCATAGGTCGTCTCCAGTATTTTACCATGTATGTCGTATATACTTACCCATAGGTAGTCTCCAGTATTTTACCATGTATGTCGTATATATACCCCCATAGGTCGTCTCCAGTATTTTACCATGCATGTCGTATATACTTACCCGTAGGTCGTCTCCAGTATTTTACCATGCATGTCGTATATACTTACCCGTAGGTCGTCTCCAGTATTTTACCATGCATGTCGTATATACTTACCCGTAGGTCGTCTCCAGTATTTTACCATGCATGTCGTATATACTTACCCGTAGGTCGTCTCCAGTATTTTACCATGAATGTCGTATATACCTACCCGTAGGTCGTCTCCAGTATTTTACCATGTATGTCGTATATACTCCCCCATAGGTTGTCTCCAGTATTTTACCATGTATGTCGTATATACTCCCCCATAGGTTGTCTCCAGTATTTTACCATGTATGTCGTATATACTTACCCGTAGGTCGTCTCCAGTATTTTACCATGTATGTCGTATATATACTCCCATAGGTCGTCTCCAGTATTTTACCATGCATGTCGTATATACTTACCCGTAGGTTGTCTCCAGTATTTTACCATGAATGTCGTATATACTCCCCCATAGGTTGTCTCCAGTATTTTACCATGTATGTCGTATATATACCCCCATAGGTCGTCTCCAGTATTTTACCATCCGTCAAGTATTCCTATTTTTCCTATTTTTTCCTATTTTTTGAGCAATTCCTATTTTATCCTATTTTCTGGCAAATTGTTCCTATTTTTCCTATTTTCTGGCCATTTTGAAAAGCTGTGCACATTTTTGCCCAATTTAACTATGCACATGACAGTGAAGTTGACAATATAGATAAATAGTGTAGATTGTAACGTAACTATGAAACTGCTATTGCATATACACTGGTATGCAACTGTGTTTCATGTAGATGGCTATGGCAATCTTCTGTGCCATTTTCATGCAGGTCGTCTTTCAAATTCAATTATTATGCCTTTTAAAATTTGCATTTGTTGGATAGCTATGGCAATCTTTTATGCCATTTTCCAGCATGTTGTCTTTTAAATTGTGCATAAATTTGCATTAGTCCATTAATTGTACATTAGTATTTTGTACATGCACTTTGTAAACGGGAAGGTACTACTAGTATTATAACTATTTTGCGGACCTGTGTACAGAAGATTGAAAGGCATTAGCGTTCCTTGCCTCCAGAGCTGCTTTTTATACCCACGTCATAAAAAGTATGACGAGGGTATATAGTTTTTAGTTACATTTCTTCTCCAAATCAGAGAACAATGTTGTCATCAGAGTTGACACTTTGGCATCAGTTTGTCCATGCGTGTGTGCATACATTAAAGTTGTTAGGCATATTATATATCTGCAACCTGGATAACTTCACCAATTGACATAAAAAAGTATATGCATGTTTGCCGCCCTTATATTATTCGCCATGAGACCGATCCACCTGCATGTCCAATTGTCCGGCTAATACCTAGGTGGGCGTGACATGTTGGCAGTGGCCATTCTAGTTTAAATGAAAAAACACACTCTGATTTGGAATTGAGATGTAATTTAAACTTTCTGAATATTGTCCATGCATGCACACTTTTAATCTACTTATAGATTCAGTGGTGGAGGGCAACTAACATTATAGTATTACTGGAAGACAAACTTTAACTAACATTGAATATATTTTGAACAAGAAACATGCCTAGTGGCAAGACTCACTTTAATCCGTCATGGCTGTTGACCATTGACTCAAATGGACAGAGACTAAGTGAATGGTGCAGAGAAGGAAAAGATGTATTCCATGGATATTGCCGCCTATGTAACAACGATATTAAAAGTGACAATGCTGGCAAATCTCAACTGCTGCAGCATGCTAAAAAGGAAAAGCACAAGCATGCAAGCAAGTTAATGCGTGATAATTCACAAACTAAACTATTTGTAACTGTTGCAAGTACGTCAAATGAGAACAACTCCAGTAGTAGCACATCTAGTGACAAAACTTTAACAAGCATCAACTACAATGATGCCTTTCTCACAGCACAAATTTACTGGTTAGCGAAGGTATCCTTGTCAAACTATAGTCTCCGGTCAGTTGATCACATTGGAGATACGTTCAGAGCAATGTTTCCTGATAGCAAAATTGCAAAAGAATTTTCACTGAGTAGAACAAGTGCATCTTACATGATTTCAAACGGACTCAAGCCCTACTTCAAAGGTGTACTGTGTGCCGATATCAAATCGTCACAGCTTCCATTTAGCATTCACTTTGATGAAACTACAACAACCCAAGTAAAGAAACAGATGGACTTAACTGTCAGATATTGGTCGCCAACTCACAATGAAGTATGGGTGGCCTACTACACCTCATTGATGTTTGGTCATGCTGAAGGCAAAACTGTAGCTTCAAAGATGATGGCACAGCTATTGGACGACAACATGCCGATTGACAAGCTCTCCACACTGGTACGAGATGGGCCAAATGTCAACAAGACTATCTTCAGTGCATTACAAAAGTCCATCAAAGAAGAATGTCCCGACTTTCCTGGATTTGTCGATCTAGGCAGTTGTATCTTGCATACTGTTCACAATGCATTCGGGAAAGGATTGGAGAAACTCTCAGCTGATATTGATCACTGTGCAGGGATGTGCATGCTCTATTCAAACATTCCGCGGCAAGGCGAGAAGATTATGAGAAGCTTCAGTTTGAACTGGATATTGCGACACATCAATTTCAGCAACACACTGAAGTCCGGTGGCTGAGTCTCGGTCCAGCCATTAGCAGAATCCTGGAGCAGTGGGATGCTCTGTTGCAGTTTGTAAAATATCTGGGCAAAGATCCACGAACAACTCCTAAGAGTGTCAACTACCGACGTGTAGCAGCTCTACTGGCAACTGGGGAGAAGGATGCCACAAAATTCAACCTGGAATTTCTGAACAACATCATTCCCATATTTGAAGATTTCCTAACTCTCTTCCAGAGAAGTACACCAACAGTTCATTTAGTGTATGATTTGATGTGCCAAACCCTTACCAAGTTGATGCGTAGGTTTCTGAAATCAGATGCAATGAAAGGGAAATATGGCACTGAACTGTCAAAACTTCCATGTGAAGATATTCAGCTGCGACTGGCGGATGAAGACATAGTGATGGGTGACCATAGTAGAGATGTGTTACAGAGACTAAACAAAGAAAAGCAAAGATCTGTCATGCTTGGTGTTCGTTCCTTCTTCTGTGCAGCAATTGGTCATCTGCAGCACAAGCTACCTCTTCAAAACCACCTTCTGCAAGATCTCGGATGCCTAAACCCCAACAAGTTGGAGCGTAAGAGCACACAATCTGCCATTCAGAGCATTGCGCGAAGATTTCAGCCAGATGTTGACGTGTCTTGTGTTCTTGATGAGTGGAAAGCATTGCAAAACGATGATGACATTGCCACAATAAACAAAGAGCAAAGAATTGACCATTACTGGAATGAGATCTTCATGTTGAAATCAGTTAGCAACACCGACCGTTACTCTGTACTACCATGCATTATCAAATCTGGACTTGTGTTGGCTCAAATGAATGCAGAATCTGAACGAAGTCTTTCCATCAATGCCAGGTTAGTCACAAATGAAAGGTCTACTCTGGGTGATAACACTATATGTGGTCTGCGTGCTGTTAAAGATGCTGTTCACTTCTACGATCCGGTTAACAACCAACCTGAGAAAATCCCTGTCACCAAGGAGATGAAAATGTATGTTAAAAGTGCACATGTAGCTTATAAAGCCATGTTAGAAGATGAGAAGAAGGAGCAAGCAAGAAAACGCGAACAAGCAAGGCAAAAGTCAGACGTTGAAGAGAGGCTGAGGAAAGAGAAAGAACAGATGGTGGAGAAAAAACAAGCTCTGGTAAAGCAAGAAGAAGACTTGATTGCAAAAGAGAAGAAAGCTACCTCTGCTCTAAAGGAAGCAGATGAACTGTTAAGCGATGCTACACAGAAATTACATAATGCCATCAGTGAACCTATTATGAATCAGCAAAGTGTCAAAGTTGCCTCAACTATGATTGACGTTGCCAAATCCAAACGTGAAAACGCAATGAAAACCTTAGAGACAATAAAAGAGAAACAGAAGTTGTTGGATAACAATAAAATGAAACTGTTAGAGAAGGCTATTCCTTCCAAAACTACTAAAAATAAGGCTGCAGATTCTGATGAGAGTGGTGTACCAAAGAAGAAAGCCAAATAACAGTAAAAAGGACACCTTCAAATTGTACAAACATGATGGGAGTGACGTTCTTTTCAGTTCATGACGTTCAAAATGGTTATATCAGCAGGACATTTCTTGAATAACAACAAATCATGTCAGCTCAACTCTTGTATGTGAGGCTTGACTCGATATGCATCTTTTAAGAGTTGTAACAATATCTATAGTAGTCCTATTTTAGGGATGGTTAAGTGATTCTGGTGTGTTGAGGACTCATTTGGTATACTGGGCAGAGATCTAAAGATCTACACATTGCACCAAATCCTGACTGTATATGCCCTTGGCTATTGAACGGACGTAAAATCCCATATCACCATCATCATATGATTATATCTTCATAGCAAATACATGCATACTAACTTTAATATTTTAAATGCTGTTAATACTGGTACGTAATGTGAAATTGCTACAAGATTAAATTAGTTCAACATTTATTGAGGCTGGATGTGGTGGTGTGCCTTCTTACATCAGGATGAATATTTCGACATTTAAATTGTACCTTGCCACATGTGACATCAGAAATAGAATAGTGTACAGTATCCTATCCTATTTCTCATTCTCATAACAGGCAGATTATTTGGATGTCTTGACCATTTGATGTGGCTATTTATCAGAAAATATGGTGTATTTAACAAATTTTAGTACCGGGTAATATAAATAAATGTTCCAACAAATTCATCACTGATGATTATTATGTCCTTGCTAGGTGCTTGGTTTATAAACAGCTTTAATGCTACGCTTTTTATCACACACTAGCTTTCCATATAATCTAAGTCCTTTGTGGAGATCGGTCACTACTGCTTCTGATTCCTAGAATAGAATTGCATGCTAAATGGCTTAGTTTAATATTGTTAGAGGTGATTAAAATATGACCCATACATTGCTATTGGTGTTGTAAATCAAAGCAAAGCAATACACATATTCAGTGCTGAATTGGCAAATATAGGTGCATTCCCGACAGGACTCTATTACATTTAAGTTGCAAGTTCTGTGCCTGAAACACCAATAAGCAATCAATATGGAGGTTGCGATTTCAAACTTGTAACGGAAAATGCATACGTGTACTGTAGTTATTAAATTGATACATATTTGTTTCCCTTTTAAAACTGATGTGATGTTCAAAAGGGACACAATTTCTTAGCTACACATACGCGTTCCCGTTACAAATTTGGAATCACAATCTCCCTAATGTGATATGCGGTCCCATTTTATGTGGCTATACATGCAAATATTCCTAGCATTTTATGGCTTTGCAGCTAACCAGCTTTGTCAGTTGTGTAACAGCTAACACAATGTTCAATTTGTGTTTTTAATTGCTGCATATTGATGCATATATTATATAGCTGACTGTTTATGTGTTAATACAACACCACATCCAGCATGTTCATTAATAAAAAAAAAAATCTAAACATATTAATGAAGACAATGGTGGATTGGGTTGGCTGAAGGGGATGGTATGGAGGCCAACATATATTGATGGTCTAGTCTCAAAAGGTTGTAACTGCTATGCTAAAGCATAGCACTTACAACCTTTTGAGACTAGACCATCGATATGTACATCACTTTAATTATTAGAGTACAAGTAATGTGTCGAAATCGTGTTTTTGAATCTTGAAGCAATTAATATTACTTGAAATAAGAATTAAAAGTTATAGTCTTTCATCAGCAGTACAACAGAAATTATCAATAATAACTATTAAATGGTCAGGATGGCCATAAAATGTGATGGAAAGACATCTTAAAATAACATTTTATTCCTATTTTATTCCTATTTTAGACAATATTTTCCTATTTTATTCCTATTTTTTCACCGTCGGAATTCCTATTTTCCTACTTTTTTGGACCAATCCCTCACTTGACG
>JABXNX010001152.1:0-13535 GCA_014843695.1 Archivesica marissinica | reverse complement strand
ATGGAGCCAAGTACTTTAGATGCAGACGAAATTACGTTTTTTATGTGATCATGCCAAGAACCATCTTTACTGAGGGTAACTCCAAGATGTTTGTGACTATCAACGAAACTAAGTTCTGTATTTTGAAATTGTAATTTAGGAAGTTCTCTTTCTGCTAACGAAAATGCCACTACCTCTGTTTTAGAAGGTTAAATTTAACCAACCATTGTTTCGACCAATCAGATACTTTTTGGAGATCGGAATTTAGCCGTGTTTCAATAAGTGTTTTATTGACGGAGGACACTGCCATTGAACAATCGTCTGCAAATAATCTAGTAGAACTTTCTAATAGGTCTGCAATGTCGTTCACATAGATTAAAAACAACAGTGGTCCTAACACTGATCCCTGAGGTACACCAGCATTAATGTATTTTGTTTCAGAAAAAGATGATTCAACAAATACTCGTTGTTTTCTATGACTTAGATCATTTTCGAGCCACTTATTAACCTTACCAGTTATTCCGGTTTGTTTTAATTTGAACAGTAATCCTGAATGCCAAACTCTATCAAACGCTTTTGAAATGTCACAAAAAGCAATACAAGTAATTAGTTTTTCATCATACGCTTTGCATATTTGGTGATATAAGTCAATAAGTTGAAAAATAGTAGTGTCCAGGTAAAAATCCAGATTGGTATTTAAAAATTAGATCGTTAGCATGAAGATAGTTGTACAGATATTTGAACATTACTCGTTCCATGACTTTGCCAAGACAACTAATTAATGATATCGGCCTATAGTTTGATGGAGTATCTCTATCACCCTTCTTATATAGAGGCATTACATGTGCTAACTTAAAGCAACTTGGATAAGTACTCTCTTGTAGCGATCGATTAAATAAAACACAAAGAGGTCGATTAATTGTATTATATGTTTCTTTAAGCATACGATGACTTATTTCATCAGGACTACTTGATTTTTTTAAGACTAAATTATGTAAAACGTCAGAAACATCTTGTTCAGTAATATTAATTTCGCTTAAAGTAGTGTTTGCTTTAGAGTTAAATTCAGGAAGTGTAGCTGCTGAGTCATCAATTGTTGAAATAGAAACAAAATAGTTATTAAGAGAGTTTGCTTTTTCTTCATCAGAAACTAAATAATCGCCTATTTCGTTTTTTAATGGAGGAATAGTCTCGCATTTGGTAGAATTTTCTTTAACAAGTTTCTTAACTGTTTTCCAATATTGAGATGGGTTATTGGATGTTAAGTCGGAAAGTGATTCTTCTAAATTGTTGGAAAATGTTTCTTGTGCATGTTTCTTCATGTTGTTCACCTTATTTCTAGCATGTTTATAATTCAACCAATCTGAATTCTTATTAGAGAGAACAGCCTTTTGTTTTAGTCGATCACGTTTACGAGAACACTTGCGTATTTCCGAATTGTACCAAGGTGGACGGTAAACAGTACAAAGTAGATAAGTTTGACTCTTATCTTTAAGTTCAATCCATACAGATTCCGGAAGAAAATGTTCTAACTCCATTAATCTGTTAGGTCTTAGATGCGACGATACGTATATTAACAATCCACCAGAGTGCGCAGTATTATCTTTCCTAAATACACAATCAAAACCGTCAAGAGCTAACAACATGTCGCTAACATCGTTGGATAAATGTGTTTCACTGAAACATATTATATCAAAATCAAGAAATTGATTATTTACATAAGACATTTTGTTTCTAATGCTACGTATATTTTGGTGTAATATGGAATGGCAATTATCCGTACCACATAAAGGACCTGGATTCGTTTCGACATCTCCACACAGTAGAAGCAGTATGACCGAGTACATGATGTACATGAAATATGAGATTTGCACCTTCAAATAGGTTGGAACTGTGATAGTTGGAACAGTAATAATTAGATATGACCTCTGAAACTGTACATACAACTGGTAAAATTATAGATACCTGAAACTCACGTAAACATTGACATTGAAAGGAAATATAATTTACTAGACAGTGGGCACTCCAAATTATAAACCGATGGATAATCATCATTAATAATCCTAGTGGACGGATTACATGATTAAATGTTCTTGATATTCTCTGTCTTCGGTTGTAATGAAGCCCAATAGTCACTCGCCACCCAATTAGATCGTTACCCATTAGGTAAAAGTACTACGTTAATAAATGTGGGGAGCGACAAAGGGGCTTCAAACATTGTCGTACTGTGAGGGGAGACCGGGGTGAGGAAGTAAAAGACAGTACATATAGAGAGCAAGAGGAAAAGATATACTAGCATAGCCATGCTAGCAACTAGAAAATAATAAGCTGAAAAAAGAAATACAAGTAGAAAAATACAAGATTTCCAACAGACTTGAATACAATAACTTAAGATCAACTTTACCATATTATACAATATGTTCCTAAATAGATTTCGATAATATGTAAGGAAAATTTCCAAAAATGATCGGGAGATTATATAAATTGTCTATGTATTGGTGAATCCGGAAATATACCCTAAAATATACAACCTGAAAATATAAGCATACCAACACCTTGCTTCACGGTTCATCAAAATATATAGATCTCAAAAGTTTTACAATGTTACTACAATAATGTATTGCGATATTTGATTTCATTCTAGCTAAATTATTGATATAATTAATGATATTATTAGATCGAAATAGCTCTATTTGTAACCCTGTAATCCAAATAATCCCCAAGTCATTATAATTACAACTCAGATAATGATAACAACAAAAATGTTTCTAACAACAAAACAACAATAATAATTTCAAATTGGGTGGCTATGAGAGAGCTGGAGAGCTGGGCATTGCTGTTTCGAAGACTGGCTAGTTCAGCTTGCAGGATGGTATTTTCAGCCACATGTTTTTCTTCTATAGCAGCTAACTCGGCTTTTACTAAGCGCTTGACTTCGCTTAAAAGTTCAGATTTGATCTCATTGATCAGATCCGGTTTCAACTGTTGAGCAATAATCGAAGCTATTTCTTTTAGATCTTCTTTTGAAATGGGCGGCGCCATATTGGATGTTTTTGGCGGTGGTTGTGACAGTTCTAAATTTTCACTTTCCGATGTATCTTCCTCAATATCAAAATACAAACTATTATCACTGTCGCCTTCTTGATTACGAAATACGTCACAACATGTTTTATTAAAATGTTTCTGCTTTTTGTTGGATGGATCGCTTTCTTTACCTGGAGACGATTTTGTTCGTTTTCGGCGCCGAGGCGGCATCAGGGAAACTTTTGGTCAGTTTTAGCATAACTGTCCGTCAACAGTTTCGAAAGTTAGATCACAACATATAGTTTAAATATCTCGACCAAATTATACCATTCATAATCGTTGGAAATCGTTCTATGATTAATCCATGTTAAATTTCTCAGAGCAAAAATACACCGCCATTTTTTACCAACCGGAGGTGATAACCGGTTTAGAGCGCCGATGCACAAGAGCTCGATTTATAGTCACATATGAAAGACTGATAATAGTTGTATGGTCAGACGCGGAAAGAATCTACGATCCTCGATTCGCAGTCCAATGTGTTTCCACATGACTCGTCCACAATGTCATGTGTGAGTGTGATTTACGTTTATTTATCGTCGCTACCGGCTGACCATATGAGCGACGCCAACTGAAGAGATTATTCATTTTAGATTGTTGAAGGATAGTGCAATGATACAGAGAGAGACCCATTTCAGAGTCTCCTTTGGGTCTTTTACGTACACGGTGTAAAGCACCGACACGAGACCTCGGTTTAATGTCCCATCTGAAAGACTGTTAATTTTATTAGGGTCAGATGGGAGATCGAACCTGCGATCCCTGGATTACCAGTCCAGCGTGTTACCACTGGACTACAGATCCGTCTGTCCCACAATGTCAATATCTCTAGTACATCTGAATGGCCTCTCCGATTATAATTGAGGGTGACAGTTTCCTATGTCAAGACACCATTATAATGTGTGATATGTAGACTGATGATTCGAATGAATTGACATGTGTCTGAATGACTTATCAAATATGATAGGCAGTTGTCTGAAGGAGCTTAACGTCTGGGCGAGAGAGATTTCCAAACGTACAAGCCAGGCACGTAGCTATTATCCGGCAGATTGTCCCAGAATATAAAAAATCTAAAACCTCAACACTGCAATAAAACCTAAAGGGGTGGTTGTGTGGTTGGATTATTGGTGATGAGTAGTCTTGGAGGTCACCATACATTCTGCACAACATAAAAAGTCATATTCATATCTCTGAAAATATCGAATGATAACAGCAGATGGCCATCCAACCTGAATCACCAAAACGCACAATAATCTAAAAGTAGACGGCCACGTGTGAATTGAATCACCAAAACGCACAATAATCTACCGGCAGGCGGCCACGTATGGATTGAATCACCAAAACGCACCATAATCTACCAGTAGACGGCCACGGGTGGATTGAATCACCAAAACGCACAATAATCTACCAGAAGACGGCCACGTGTGGATTGAATCACCAAAACGCACAATAATCTACCAGTAGACGGCCACGTGTGGATTGAATCACCAAAACGCACACTAATCTACCAGCATCCGGCCACGGGTTGATTGAATCACCAAAACGCACAATAATCTACCAGTAGACGGCCACCTGTGGATTGATTCACCAAAACGCACAATAATCTACCAGCAGCCGGCCACGGGTGGATTGAATCACCAAAGCGCACAATAATCTACCAGCAGGCAGCCACGTGTGGTTTGAATCACCAAAACGCACAATAATCTACCAGCAGCCGGCCACGGGTGGATTGAATCACCAAAACGCACACTAATCTACCAGCAGGCGGCCATGGGTGGATTTAACACCAAAACGCACAATAATCTACCGGCAGGCGGCCACGGGTGGATTGAACACCAAAACGCACAATAATCTAAAAGTAGACGGCCACGTGTGAATTGAATCACCAAAACTCACACTAATCTACCAGTAGACGGCCACGTGTGGATTGAATCACCAAAGCGCACAATAATCTACCAGTAGACGGCCACGTGTGGATTGAATCACCGAACCTAACACTAATCTACCGGCGGGCGTACACGTGTGGATAGAATCTCCAAAACGCACAATAATCTACCAGCAGCCGGCCACGTGTGGATAGAATCACCAAAACGCACAGTAACCTACCAGCAGGCGGCCACGGGTGGATTGAATCACCAAAACGCACAATAATCTACCGACAGGCGACCACGTGTGAATTTAACCACCAAAACGCACAATAATCTACCAGTAGACGGCCACGTGTGGATTGAATCAACAAAAGGCACACAAATCTACCATTAGTCGGCCACGGGTGGATTGAATCAACGAACCTAACACTAATCTACCGGCGGGCGGCCACGTGTGGATAGAATCACCAAAACGCACAATAAACTAACAGTAGACGGCCACGTGTGGATTGAATCACCAAAGCGCACAATAATCTACCAGTAGACGGCCACGTGTGGATTGAATCACCAAAGCGCACAATAATCTACCAGTAGACGGCCACGGGTGGATTGAATCACCGAACCTAACTCTAATCTACCGGCGGGCGGCCACGTGTGGATAGAATTACCAAAGCGCACAATAATCTACCAGTAGACGGCCACGTGTGGATTGAATCACCAAAACGCACAATAATCTACCAGCAGCCGGCCACGGGTGGATTGAATCAACAAAGCGCATAATAATCTACCAGTAGGCATGCATGGGTGGATTGAATCACCAAAGCGCACAATAATCTACCAGTAGACGGCCACGTGTGGATTGAATCACCAAAACACACAATAATCTACCAGTAGGATGACATGGGTGGATTGAATCACCAAAACGCACAATAATCTACCAGTAGACGGCCACGTGTGGATTGAATCACCAAAACGCACAATAATCTACCAGTAGACGGCCACGGGTGGATTGAATCACCGAACTGCACAATAATCTACCGTAGACGGCCACGTGTGGATTGAATCACCAAAACGCACAATAATCTACCAGCAGCGGCCACGGGTGGATTGAATCACCAAAGCGCACAATAATCTACCAGTAGGCGGCCATGGGTGGATTGAATCACCAAAACGCACAATAATCTACCAGTAGACGGCCACGTGTGGATTGAATCACCAAAACACACAATAATCTACCAGTAGGCAGACATGGGTGGATTGAATCACCAAAACGCACAATAATCTACCAGTAGGCATGACATGGGTGGATTGAATCACCAAAACGCACAATAATCTACCAGTAGACGGCCACGTGTGGATTGAATCACCAAAACGCACAATAATCTACCAGTAGACGGCCACGGGTGGATTGAATCACCGAACCTAACACTAATCTACCGGCGGGCGGCCACGTGTGGATAGAATCACCAAAACGCACAATAATCTACCAGCAGCCGGCCACGGGTGGATTGAATCACCAAAACGCACAATAATCTACCAGCAGCCGGCCACGGGTGGATTGAATCACCAAAACGCACAATAATCTACCGTAGACGGCCACGTGTGGATTGAATCACCAAAACGCACAATAATCTACCAGTAGGCGGCCACGGGTGGATTGAATCACCAAAACGCACAATAATCTACCAGCAGGCGGCCACGGGTGGATTGAATCACCAAAACGCACAATAATCTACCAGCAGGCGGCCACGGGTGGATTGAATCACCAAAACGCACAATAATCTACCAGCAGGCGGCCACGGGTGGATTGAATCACCAAAACGCACAATAATCTACCGGCAGGCGACCACGGGTGGATTGAACCACCAAAACGCACAATAATCTACCAGTAGACGGCCACGTGTGGATTGAATCACCAAAGCGCACAATAATCTACCAGCAGGCGGCCACGGGTGGATTGAATCACCAAAACACACAATAATCTATCAGTAGGCATGACATGGGTGGATTGAAACACCAAAACGCACAATAATCTACCGACAGTTGGCCACGTGTGGATTGAATCACCAAAACGTACAATAATCTATACCATTAGACGGCCACGGGTGGATTGAAATACACAATAATATACCAGTAGTTTATACCAATTTATTTGAGCTCTATTGCGAAACAAGTTCTTACAACTGATATTAATCACTCTCGAGACCTCATTGCTGATGGAATCCATCGCCACGAGGGAGATAGAAGAGGCAACGTGGAATTGAAATGCCTTGCCTAAGGGCACAATTGTAACGGCTCCAGCGGGGCTCGAACTCCGGACCTTTCGCACCTGAAGCGAACGCGCATCGACTGCGCTATTACGACTTAAACAGCTTCATTTTAAAGAGTGTTCATTGGTGCATCGTTTAGTGCAAATTTTTTGAGTTTCAAAAAGTATGTTATGAATATGATATGAAATCACCACGAGTGTACGATCATATATATATCATAGCATAGACATAGTCAATAAACATAAAACAGAAGCCTTGCAATAATAATACGAATATATTATACTAGAGGACATAGAAAGCGCACACCTACATTATATACTAGAGGACATAGAAAGCGCGCACCTACATTATATACTAGAGGACATAGAAAACGCGCACCTACATTATATACTAGAGGACATAGAAAGCGCACACCTACATTATATACTAGAGGACATAGAAAACGCACACCTACATTATATACTAGAGGACATAGAAAACGCACACCTACATTATATACTAGAGGACATAGAAAACGCACAAATACATTATATACTAGAGGACATAGAAAACGCACACCTACATTATATACTAGAGGACATAGAAAGCGCACACCTACATTATATACTAGAGGACATAGAAACCGCACACCTACATTATATACTAGAGGACATAGAAAGCGCACACCTACATTATATACTAGAGGACATAGAAAACGCACACCTACATTATATACTAGAGGACATAGACAACGCACACATACATTATATACTAGAGGACATAGAAAACGCACACCTACATTATATACTAGAGGACATAGACAACGCACACATACATTATATACTAGAGGACATAGAAACGCACACCTACATTATATACTAGAGGACATAGAAAGCGCACACCTACATTATATACTAGAGGACATAGAAAACGCACACCTACATTATATACTAGAGGACATAGAAAACGCACACCTACATTATATACTAGAGGACATAGAAACCGCACACCTACATTATATACTAGAGGACATAGAAAACGCACACCTACATTATATACTAGAGGACATAGAAAACGCACACCTACATTATATACTAGAGGACATAGAAAACGCACACCTACATTATATACTAGAGGACATAGAAAACGCACACCTACATTATATACTAGAGGACATAGAAAACGCACACCTACATTATATACTAGAGGACATAGAAAACGCACACCTACATTATATACTAGAGGACATAGAAAACGCACACCTACATTATATACTAGAGGACATAGAAAACGCACACCTACATTATATACTAGAGGACATAGAAAACGCACACCTACATTATATACTAGAGGACATAGAAAACGCACACCTACATTATATGATTATTATTACATGAAAACGAAATACGAAGGATTCCATCAAAGATATATCACATCGTTATTACAAAACACAAAATGAACAACTAAAAATATTCCAAAATGTTTAAAACTATGTATTTATATAGTTATTGTTTTTCATGTAAAAACACACTTATCCGAAGTGTGCGTTTTCTATGTCCTCTAGTGTATAAACATATTCGCTTGTTTCAGTGAATAGTCGCATTATATTTCACCGAATGAACATAAATGATAACTGTCTATGTACATGCGTGAAATATAGAGAAATAGCATGCAGAATGCCATACAGTATCAAGAATTATTTATCAAGAAAGACATTAAACTGTGGCTAGGGAAGTTCTGTAATACAACGCTTTGTTCATATAATTTGCTAATTTAAATAGGTTTGCTTCTTTAACTCTTTCACCGCCAATGTCGCATAAAAGCGACTTTGTAAAAAAAGTAGAGAACCCGATCGGACAGAACAGAACATGCCGTCTATATGCTGATTGCTCTTCAGACAGTGAAGCTGAAGCACCTGTCCGAATCGCCGGCTGATCTGGATCTATGTTGTTTGCACATGCTCTGAAAGAGTTAATTCGCATTCTGTTGAATCCCATTCCTAAATTTTATTTATTTTTACAAAGATTTCGAAATAGGCTTCAAAAACGTATAGTGCTCACTCTGGGTTGCGAGGATGAAGAAAGCGTATATATAGTATATGTTTGTTCGTGTGATAGGAAATCCTATTACCCGGAGAAAACAACCCAGTCCCTGTCGGATTTGGTCACCACCAGTACTACAACCGTACCCCACTGATTGTTATTGTGTTGCATCATTGTGTTATATCTGTGTATGCGTGTTGTATTTTCACATGGGCCTCTGGCTTCTATCTATCTATCTATCTTTCTATCTATCTATCTTCCGCTAATATCGAACCCATCGCGGGGACGTAGACATGTTGCGCTGAGTAGTTAAAAGTATAATTTAAGAAGGTAATAAAAATATGTTGTGGTATAAGTTTAAAAGCAGCTGCGCAGAACAACTAGGGACTGGCATGATCAATATGGCAAACTGCCGTATTGAATTGCTCTATGGTAGGGAGATGGACAATGTCAGGAGGGAGGTGGTTCCAATGGTAGATTACTGAATTTTGAAATAATGTGTCCATTATATGTACAAAGTAAAGTGAAAAAGTAATGTGTTTGTTTATTACAGTGTCACCCCTATTTAAAGGGCCAGCCATTTCTGACTTATGAGACACCTCTTGTTATGAACAGTACTTCCCGAATCATATGCTTATATGCCAGGCGCCAGTCTGGTAGGCAATCGGTAACCATTATTGTACATGTATTTTCTCTTTTATAATACAGACAGAGACGCAAAACTAACATAACTGTGTTGTAGATAGCCTCTGGTAAGTCAGGTACAATAATAGTTTGCCAAATGAGGTACATGATATATGTGGACAAATACACGGCTATTTCGATGTGTTATACCTCACGTGACTACCCCATGCAAATGTTGCCATACCCTAGCTGATGACAATTTTCAATGTATCACGGCAATGTCTCACCTCTGAATAGCCTCATTCGGAGAAAAGCACCCTACTCGGACTTTACCGTTTAATTTCAATGTGATTTTATTTGTTATGCAGCCATCTTGTTTTCATGTAGTCTCGAAGAATGTTTTGTTGGAAAATGTCAGGATTTCCAAACGACATAAAGCCAGAACAGCCGATTGTTCGATATAACAAAATAAATAGTTCATCTCGGTGAGTGTCATAGTTAGTATTGTCAACCCGAGGACAATAAATACCGACACATAAAGGACAGTACGATTCTTAGATCAATAGAATGTTTAGCCCGCCTTCGGTGATCGATTGGATAAGGTCGCTGACTTGTATATCACTGTAACCTATCATCACTGATGGTCACGAGTTCGAGTCCCCCTTTTCCTATATGGAAAGTATTAATGCGCACGAACCATTCTTCTGTTCAAATACGCGCGCACTCATTACTATTAATTAGAGTATAAAAATATAGATGCGTGCACATTTTTTAGCTTAATCATATTTTATTGAATTTATCATAGATGTACAGTAGCGGCAATACATGTACAGTAGCAGCAATACATGTACAGTAGCGGCAATACATGTACAGTAGCAGCAATACATGTACAGTAGCAGCAATACATGTACAGTAGCAGCAATACATGTACAGTAGCGGCAATACATGTACAGTAGCAGCAATACATGTACAGTAGCAGCAATACATGTACAGTAGCAGCAATACATGTACAGTAGCAGCAATACATGTACAGTAGCAGCAATACATGTACAGTAGCAGCAATACATGTACAGTAGCAGCAATACATGTACAGTAGCAGCAATACATGTACAGTAGCAGCAATACATGTACAGTAGCAGCAATACATGTACAGTAGCAGCAATACATGTACAGTAGCAGCAATACATGTACAGTAGCAGCAATACATGTACAGTAGCAGCAATACATGTACAGTAGCAGCAATACATGTACAGTAGCGGCAATACATGTACAGTAGCAGCAATACATGTACAGTAGCAGCAATACATGTACAGTAGCAGCAATACATGTACAGTAGCAGCAATACATGTACAGTAGCAGCAATACATGTACAGTAGCAGCAATACATGTACAGTAGCAGCAATACATGTACAGTAGCAGCAATACATGTACAGTAGCAGCAATACATGTACAGTAGCAGCAATACATGTACAGTAGCGGCAATACATGTACAGTAGCAGCAATACATGTACAGTAGCAGCAATACATGTACAGTAGCAGCAATACATGTACAGTAGCAGCAATACATGTACAGTAGCGGCAATACATGTACAGTAGCAGCAATACATGTACAGTAGCAGCAATACATGTACAGTAGCAGCAATACATGTACAGTAGCAGCAATACATGTACAGTAGCAGCAATACATGTACAGTAGCAGCAATACATGTACAGTAGCAGCAATACATGTACAGTAGCAGCAATACATGTACAGTAGCAGCAATACATGTACAGTAGCAGCAATACATGTACAGTAGCAGCAATACATGTACAGTAGCAGCAATACATGTACAGTAGCAGCAATACATGTACAGTAGCAGCAATACATGTACAGTAGCAGCAATACATGTACAGTAGCAGCAATACATGTACAGTAGCAGCAATACATGTACAGTAGCAGCAATACATGTACAGTAGCAGCAATACATGTACAGTAGCAGCAATACATGTACAGTAGCAGCAATACATGTACAGTAGCAGCAATACATGTACAGTAGCAGCAATACATGTACAGTAGCAGCAATACATGTACAGTAGCAGCAATACATGTACAGTAGCAGCAATACATGTACAGTAGCAGCAATACATGTACAGTAGCAGCAATACATGTACAGTAGCAGCAATACATGTACAGTAGCAGCAATACATGTACAGTAGCAGCAATACATGTACAGTAGCAGCAATACATGTACAGTAGCAGCAATACATGTACAGTAGCAGCAATACATGTACAGTAGCAGCAATACATGTACAGTAGCAGCAATACATGTACAGTAGCAGCAATACATGTACAGTAGCAGCAATACATGTACAGTAGCAGCAATACATGTACAGTAGCAGCAATACATGTACAGTAGCAGCAATACATGTACAGTAGCAGCAATACATGTACAGTAGCAGCAATACATGTACAGTAGCAGCAATACATGTACAGTAGCAGCAATACATGTACAGTAGCAGCAATACATGTACAGTAGCAGCAATACATGTACAGTAGCAGCAATACATGTACAGTAGCAGCAATACATGTACAGTAGCAGCAATACATGTACAGTAGCAGCAATACATGTACAGTAGCAGCAATACATGTACAGTAGCAGCAATACATGTACAGTAGCGGCAATACATGTACAGTAGCAGCAATACATGTACAGTAGCAGCAATACATGTACAGTAGCAGCAATACATGTACAGTAGCAGCAATACATGTACAGTAGCAGCAATACATGTACAGTAGCAGCAATACATGTACAGTAGCAGCAATACATGTACAGTAGCAGCAATACATGTACAGTAGCAGCAATACATGTACAGTAGCAGCAATACATGTACAGTAGCAGCAATACATGTACAGTAGCAGCAATACATGTACAGTAGCAGCAATACATGTACAGTAGCAGCAATACATGTACAGTAGCAGCAATACATGTACAGTAGCAGCAATACATGTACAGTAGCAGCAATACATGTACAGTAGCAGCAATACATGTACAGTAGCAGCAATACATGTACAGTAGCAGCAATACATGTACAGTAGCAGCAATACATGTACAGTAGCAGCAATACATGTACAGTAGCAGCAATACATGTACAGTAGCAGCAATACATGTACAGTAGCAGCAATACATGTACAGTAGCAGCAATACATGTACAGTAGCAGCAATACATGTACAGTAGCAGCAATACATGTACAGTAGCAGCAATACATGTACAGTAGCAGCAATACATGTACAGTAGCAGCAATACATGTACAGTAGCAGCAATACATGTACAGTAGCGGCAATACATGTACAGTAGCAGCAATACATGTACAGTAGCAGCAATACATGTACAGTAGCAGCAATACATGTACAGTAGCGGCAATACATGTACAGTAGCAGCAATACATGTACAGTAGCAGCAATACATGTACAGTAGCAGCAATACATGTACAGTAGCAGCAATACATGTACAGTAGCAGCAATACATGTACAGTAGCGGCAATACATGTACAGTAGCAGCAATACATGTACAGTAGCAGCAATACATGTACAGTAGCAGCAATACATGTACAGTAGCGGCAATACATGTACAGTAGCGGCAATACATGTACAGTAGCAGCAATACATGTACAGTAGCAGCAATACATGTACAGTAGCAGCAATACATGTACAGTA
>JABXNX010001151.1:0-13536 GCA_014843695.1 Archivesica marissinica | reverse complement strand
TTCCTTAGTTTATTGTTTTGTTAAAAAAGAACTGTTGCATACATACTAATGGTGGCGCTGTAGACAATTTCCACAGTTAGGCGAAAACCTGTGACGTCATTCCGGATTACTGAGAATGAGGTACCGCTATTTTGTCAACTTTTCTCAAAAAGTAAACATTCGATTTTCTTCGAGATTTGTGTGGATGAATGGTAACATATTGTTTATTTGGTGACATAAAATTGTTTGCAGTGTATGACCATTCTAAACCTATAGGAGTCCGTTATGTACTACATCGTCGGAAACCAGTGACACCGGGATACTTTGTGTTGCTATCATACACTTATTTGCATATTCTGCACATAAATTTCAAGCTCCTATGTGATAATACATACTATAGGATTTTCTACCAACAGATAAATAAAGCCTACATACTTGAATGTTGCTCCTAGTCCAATGGCTTGTGGAAATGAGGTTGCCTGACCCGCCTTTACTACGCCTCTAAGACATTCTTCATTCCACTGGTAAGGACCAATTCCTAGCCCTGGGATAGCAGGTGATGGTCCACCTTTCTCACCAACACCACCCTTTGCTAACTGCTCCTGGACTTCGTGCAAGCTTAGCCTTTTCACCAAGTCATTTACACGCTCGTTCCAATGAAGTGAAATATTTTGAAATGGGAACGAAGAGTAAAGGCCGGGGGTGAATGTTACTATAAATAAGAAAATAACTCGAATGACAGCCATTGTAAGGATAGACTGCGTATTAAACAAACAATATCCAACACAAATAAATCCGTATAACTCTGAAGGACGCTTAAACTACACTTGAATCGTGTGTTGACTGAATTGTTTACATGTATAAAACGGGTCAGACTAAAACGCAGACGCTTATGCAGACGATATGTAATGTATAGGAAAACGCAGACAACAAAGGTATATAGTGATATCAGAAAACGCAGACGAAAGCAACATATAGGGAAAACGCAGACCAGTTGAACATAGAGTAAATTTATCTGTTTTACTGCAGACGCATTGAATATATAGAGAAAATGCAGACAAGTTGAATATATATTAAAATTGTTTTATTTATCTGTGTTAATGCAGACACATTGAATATATATAGAAAACGCAGACGAGTTGAATATAGAGTAAAACTGTAATTGCAGACGCATTGAATATATAGAGAAAATCGACAAGTTGAATATATATTAAAATTGTTTTATTTATCTGTGTTAATGCAGACACATTGAATATATATAGAAAACGCAGACGAGTTGAATATAGAGTAAACTTGTATTATTGCAGACGCATTGAATATATAGAGAAAATGCAGACAAGTTGAATATATATTAAAATTGTTTTATTTATGTGTGTTAATGCAGACACATTGAATATATAGTAAAATGGTTTTAATACGCAGACATAAAATGTATCCTTGTGTATGCACTTATTTTACTAATAATGACCTTATTAGTGGAAATTGTTTACGTGACAAAACATAATAAGAAAGTATGTGTTAGTAATTAGTTAGACACAAACAGTTGAAATGATCAAAGGTCGACATTTAAATATACAAGTAAGGATAATAAGATCCGATAAGTAGTATTGTCCTTTAATCATGTTATATCTATCGGAGTATTTAAATATCTATTGATATATGTGAAAACAGCCAGTAATTAATCCCCTTTGATAGTACTCATCACTTCTTACTAACTGTAATATATGAGTAAACTGGTAAGTATAAATAGTAAAAATGAATACTATGTTTTAAATTTCTGAAGGTTTATATATTAGACATACATGATCTTGTGAAATATAAGTATTGCTCTGTGATACTGTGGAATATAATAATTTATATTTGTGTAATTGTGATCTTGTGGAACATAATAATTGCTATTTGTGCAACTGTGATCTTGTGGAATATAATAATTTATAATTGTGTAATTGTGATCTTGTGGAATATAATAATTGCTATTTGTGCAACAGTGCTGCTATCAGAAATTATACCGCGTTCGCAGAACCTCTACCATGGAAGCCAGCACAGTCTTGACTTCCTTGATCGCTGGAACTGGGATGCGGGGGCTATAAATAGGCTTATTCACAAGCTCTCGCTTCGCGTCTCCTGGATTGACATCATAGAACATCCAGATTTTCACACATTGTTTGGTACGTAAGAAATAGTTTGAGCATGATGATGATGATAATGATTTATTACAATATACGAATCTAAGGAGATATGGTATACACACGTTTGCTTTCATGCTAAAATGTCGTCAGATATTGCAATTTAAACGGTGGAATCTTGTATATGGATGTGTCCAGTCACTCCGTCTTTCTGTAGCCAAATACTTCCTGTTTCAGGTGCCAGGCGAAAGTTATTGAGCACAGACGGACTACACCTCAGCTACGAAGGTGTCGAGATTTTATGGTAAAAGGTTCACATAACACAAACTACGCGGTTACATTATTTCCTAAAGAAAAATGCAATTGTCCAGCAACAACTCGGTGTTATCACATAATAGCAGCAATGATATCAATAGGTATGCCAATACCGGATGAAAAGACAGTTTTCAATTTAACACAATTACGAAGAAATTGCCGCCCAAAGCATATGAAAAAGTGTGGGACTAAAAAGGGTAGAAGGGGTGACAATGATCATGAATTAAATATAAATGCCGCGCCAGACTCAATCTTAAAAAGTGTAAGCAAAAGTATTTACGGTACACCGACAAATTCACAAAATAAAGATGCTGTACAGTCAATTGAAAAAGCCAAAAAAAATCTATTTGAAGCTTCCACCCCAATATCAATTCTAAAATCAAACCAAAAAACGCCGCAGTCATCCGTCAGAAAGAGAAAATTAAAATTCCAACACAGTGAGATTGTTTCAAACAAATATCCAAAAATAGATGATTTGTCTGTGATTTCGGAAGGTAATGAAATAATTGACTTAGAAATTAGCCGTGATGACTGTGAAAACGAAACGACTCGCCAAGAAATATGGAAGCAAGATCTGGGACTGACAATGAATGATAAAGAGTGTATACTCAATAAGAACAAATTAAATTCAAATCACATGGAAGCTGTAAATAAATTATTGAGAAAAAAGTTGGAAAGTCAATTGGTGGCTTACAACTCACAGAGAAAGTCCCCGTATTTAATGAAATTAAAAATATATGGATTTGTAAATTGCCACTAGAGTCTGCTCATTCACCGTCGTGCCAAATACATCATAATCATAAAGACCATTGGATTTGTTCAATTTACCACGAAAACAAAATATATCTCATAGACAGTTTAGGGAATGAACGCGACAAAGACAGGCTAATTCCAGATGGCCTTAAAATTCAACTGTCACAGATTTATGGGAGAGACCAAAATATTATTGACATTCAAATTCCCAGTGTCATGAAACAAGACAACAGTATTGATTGTGGATTATTTGCTCTGGCATTCGCAACTTCATATTGTTTGAGAACAAAAGTATGCTATGACTTGATCTTTGATTCTACAAAATTAAGAACACATTTATTGCATTGCCTGGAAACTGGTATGATGAGTGAATTCCCGAGGACACATAAAACTATAAGTAATCAACGCCAAAAATGTTGGAAAATTGTTTCTATTGAAAATTATTGCGTATGCCATTTACCAGACTGTGTTGGTGACATGGTGCAATGTGACGCGTGCTCTGCATGGTACCACAAACATTGCTTGAACGCACCTGCAGATATTTCTTTGATATATAAATACTTCAATTGTGGCTTTTGCTAAATTAAGAAATTAAACAGGTAGTGACGTTATAAACTTTAATACCCTTCAATAAACAATATTTAATTGATTATCTTAATTGCAATATACAGTGTCCCGTGTGTCAACTGGATAATACAGTAGTTGTATATATGTGAATTCAATATTAATCCACTAAAACCAATCAACTCGTCTGCGTTTACGCTGTATATTCAATGTGTCTGCAATAAAACAGATACATTTACTCTATGTTCAACTCGTCTGCGTTTTCGCTATATATTCAATGCGTCTGCAATAAAACAGATACATTTACTCTATGTTCAACTCGTCTGCGTTTTTGCTATATATTCAATGCGTCTGCAATAAAACAGATACATTTACTCTATGTTCAACTCGTCTGCGTTTTCGCTATATATTCAATGCGTCTGCAATAAAACAATTTTACTCTATGTTCAACTCGTCTGCGTTTCTCTATATATTCAATGTGTCTGCAATAATACAATTTCACTCTATGTTCAACTCGTCTGCATTTCTCTATATATTAAATATATCTGCAATAAAACAATTTTACTATATGTTCAACTCGTCTGCGTTTCTCTATATATTCAATGTGTCTGCAATAATACAATTTTACTCTATGTTCAACTCGTCTGCGTTTTCGCTAGACCGGGGAGTTTATAGATATAACAAACTCTGGTTGTTTTCGTATTTTTCAGTATATATGGATATAAAGAGCCTGTAAAATACAATATATACATAATATTATTATGTACAAATCATTCTACTAAATTTCACAATACAAAATAGTAAATACACAATTCCAATTCCAGCAGTTCAAATAAATATTTTACAATGTAAAATATCAAAGATAAAACATTACATTACCAGAGTCCGGCTATCAGCCGATACATATATTATATATATGTATAAAGTTACTAGTATAGTATATATTAACGTAAACAGGATAGCTTTGCAACGTATCCGTTTGACTAGTAGAGATAGAGTGTGGGATAAGGGTCTTGAACAAGTTAGTTGGAAAGTGCACCTAATTAGTTGAGTTAGTTCACTCATTCACACATCTGACCTGATTGTCACTCACAATCACTCGCCCATAATACTTTATACACAATAGTAGTGAAGACTAGTATATATTATACAAAGACATAGTATGGGACCAGGCTATATAATTATGATATGATTCAGACCAGTGATTTTATTAGGCCATATAGGGAAACTATTGGGTGGTACGCTTGCAGCAGGGTTTGGAAACATTATAATGTACATGTACTAAATATCAATAATGAGTTCCCTTTAACATAAATATGACATGGGTTACATAGTTCCCCCTCTTGGAGAAAAGGTCTCCTGACGTTTTAATTACCTGAAACTAAATGAATAGTGTAGATCAATCCAAATAATCAAGCTATATAATAACAATTTTATTTACTGCATCATTTACTATCCAACATCCGACATTGTCAGCTGAAATAATTTTACAAACTGAAATAAAAACATAACAACCAATACAATGTAATTAAAGATACTAATGTAACGATCATTAGTTAAGTATTACACCGTGCATGGGTATGTTCACTATGGCTGGCTTAAAGGTAGATGTCCACAATAATGGACATATGCTACAAATCTGTTCCAACTATGTGGAGACCTGTAAAGGTAAGATTAACCTTCAAATTGTACAAACATGAACATTTACTATGAAATAAAAACAACCATTTCAAATGACATAATGAAATGTAATACTAATGTACGCGCATTGTATATATATGACATAGAATGATTCAAACATTGCACTTACACAGTAAAATACCAGAATACAGTATATTTTGAAACAATTAAAAACTCAATATCTGACACTGTCTTACACATAGTACACAACCTTGTTAGTGTTTGGTACTGCTGTCAATGGGACCACCCATTCTCCATACCGGTCCGGTGGCTTCCTTTGGCGCACCGGACGACGGGTCGGTTCAGGAGTTTGGGCATTGCCAGCAGGGACGACAACAGGTTGGTCTATTATGGACTCTAAATGTGAGACAGATCTCTGTACTGATGGTTCTGAGGTGGTGTTATAAGATATATCATGAATCTGTGAAGATTCAGGTATCGTACTACCGGTACCAAGTAAACTGGGTACAGAGGGTTGAGATGTCGCAGAGTTAGATCTGGTTGAGTGTTGCACTCCTGGATTGTTCTCGAAGATACGGCTAGGAATATGGGTTGGACTACCAGTAGTCGCAGGAACCATCCTAGGTATCGTCGGAGGCAGCAATCCAGGGTGATTATGCTTTCGCAAAGCTGGAGGTCTGTATAGTTTGACGCTTTCGCCTTCGCTATCTAAATCGGAACTATCAGATTGGATTGCGTGAGGTACATGTACTGGTGGTGTCTTGAGATTGGTTCTGGCCAACTCCTTGCGGATAGGGCCTATCTCAGATTCTACACTTACATCCACCGTCGGTGTATCTCTGGGTACACAGTTGAATGGCAGGAGCATATTCCTATGCAACGTCCGGATTGGTCCTTTGCCATTCTCAAGTTGTACACGGAATACTGGTATGTCGGGGTTCGGCATAGCTAGCACAACATAAGGGTCGCGATCCCATCTGTCTGCTAGCTTATGTGTCCCCTTGATACCGACTTTCTTTACAAGTACACGGTCTCCAACTTCTATCTTGGACTCACGAACTTTACAGTCGTACCTGTCCTTGTTCTTGGCAGCCTGCCTGCCAGCTTCATTGGCAGCTGCCCTATATGCATATTCTAGCCGGTTCTTTAGTTTGGCTACATATGTCGTAGGTGTGAATTCACCAATGTCTTGTGGATTTGTGCCTAAGTAGGCATCGACAGAAAGTCGAGGATGCCACCCAAACATTAAATAGTGTGGCGAAAAACCGGTTGCATCACTCTTGGTACCATTGTATGCCTGAACAAGAGGGGCGATATACGATTTCCAGTCGCTCTTTTGGTGTTCCTCTAAGGTACCAAGCATGCGCAGAAGAGTGCCGTTGAATCGTTCTGCTGAACCATTACACAGAGGGTGGTACGGCGTTGTACGGCTTTTACGAATGCCCGTGAGCTTACACAGTTCCTGTATAGTCCTACTAAGAAAATTTCGACCTTGGTCACTGTGAAGTCGCTCGGGAAAACCATAAAAACGGAAATAATGGCCATACAAGGCCGTGGCAGTGGTTTGTGCAGTCTGGTTGCGACATGGCACTGCTTGAGCATATCTGGTGAAGTGATCCACTATAACCAGTATGTTTTCCACACCACCTTTGCTAGGTTCGAGCTTTAAAAAGTCGATGCACACTAGCTCCATAGGTCTAGAGGTAAAAATTGGTACAAGCTCTGCGAAAGGTTTAACAGGGGTCTTTCGTCTAATACATGAGCTACAATTGGTGATGTACTTGTTAACATCCTCTTCCAACCCAGGCCAGTAAAACCGTTGTCTGGCCAGCCAAAGAGTCTTTTCCTTGCCCTGGTGACCAGCATCGTCATGAATACCCTTCAAGGCAATAGTCCTGTGGGATACAGGTAAAACAAGTTGACGAACTGACTGGCCATCCAAGAAAGCGGTTCTGTACAGAATTCCCTCATCGAGATGAAGTCTGTTCCATTCTCGGAGAAAACGCTGTACAGCTTTTGACTCGGATCCTCTCCCTCTAGGAAGATAATCGCTTTCGAGGAGGTCAATCACCCTTACAATGATAAAATCATTCAATTGCTCAGCTTTCCAGTCAATCTTGTTAACATGTTCAGATTCAAACATCTCCTCATCGGCCGAATGAGGAGCTGCCGAATCTGATAAACAGTCGACAAGTGGTGTAGCATTTACAGCACCTTGACAAATCGCTTTCATTTCGTCTTGAAAAACGTATCGACGAGATAATCCATCTGCGTCTCCGTTTTGGCTGCCACTACGGTATTCAATATAAAAATTGTAATTGGCTAATTCTGCTAGCCAACGGTGGCCTGTTGCATCAACCTTTGCAGAGGTTTTGACATAGGTTAAGGGATTGTTGTCAGTAACCACCTTAAAGTCATTCCCACACAAGTAGTCATGGAATTTATCTGTTATACTCCACTTAAGGGCTAGAAATTCCATCTTGTGGGCGGGATAAGTCCTCTCACTGGGTCTCAAACTTCGGGATGCGTATGCAATAACACGCTCCTTCCCGTCTTGGACCTGGTACAATACTGCTCCTAATCCAAGGGAGGATGCATCCGTGTGCAGAATAAAAGGTTGGGAATAGTCTGCATATGCCAAGATTGGGTGTGATGTTAATTTATCTTTGATTGTATCCAAGGCAGCTTGCTGGGCATCACCCCACATCCATGGAACGGGTGTCTTCTTCTTGGTCTTTTTCTTGGATTTTTTCTGGTTAAAACCATGTCCTTCTAATAAGGAGTTTAACGGCTGTACAATCTGGGCATAATCCTTTATAAATTTTCTGTAGTAGCCCGAGAATCCAAGAAATTGTCTGAGAGATTTCAGATCGTGACATGCTGGCCAATCTTTAACGGCGGAAACTTTACCGGGATCCGTAGAAATACCTTGATCAGAAACGACATGACCCAAGTAAGTTACGGATTTCTTGAAGAATTCGCATTTTGAAGGTTTAAGCTTCAAGTGATGCTGATCCAACCGTTGAAAGACTGATTCAATCCTCTCTATGTGTTCCTCAAATGTAGATGAGAAAATAAGGATGTCATCTAAGAAAATTAAACATTCTCTAAGATGCATATCACCCATGCATTTTTCCATCAGTCGCTGGAAGGTTGCGGGTGCATTAGTGAGTCCGAAACCCATCCGGTTCCACTCATAAAACCCCAGTGCTCCGACACTAAAAGCTGTTTTGGCCTTATCCTCTTCTGCAACTTCGACCTGCCAGTAGGCTGAATGTAGGTCAAGTTTACTAAAATATTTGGCAGAAGAAAGGACATCAATAGTATCATCAAATCTGGGTAACATAAAAGCATCCTTTCGGGTCTTGTTGTTCAATCGACGCCAATCCACACAAAACCTGAGTGCACCGGAGGATTTTCTAATCAAAACAACGTTAGAAGAGTAAGGACTATCAGACTCTCGAATAACGTCTGCCTCCAACATTTCCTTTATGTGCTGACGCACTTCCTCATACATGGCTGGAGGGATTCGTCTGTATGGGTCTTTAAACGGTGTATTGTCCTCTAACACTATCTTGTGCTGTACAAGATTTGTTTTACCCACGTCCTGACTGTCTTTTGAAAATACATGTTTCCATTTACCCAGGACTTGTTGAAACCGCAAAACTTGAGACGGAGACAAATTTGTATTGTCAACGTTGACACCCAGGTCTTCAAGAGAGGTATCTGAAGATGTATCCTGGCAAATATATGTAGAAAGATCATCCACAACTGTTGCTTCAGAAATTTCACAAATCTGTGTTTTGGGTTTAAAAGATAAAGTCTTCGCAGTCATATTACAAATCCTGACTGGGACTTTAACTGTGGATTGTTGATTGACTTTAACAATCCGAGGACATACTGTATAACCTGTAACAGTTTCCGGTGTCTCAGTGACAACAGATGAGATGTTGTTGTCGAAATTACGGACTATCCCATTGATGGTAACTGTCTCATATGGTGCTACCGTAATCGTTTTGGTACCGCACGCTTTTACTGAGAAGGTCCGGGAGTCGAGCTATCCATCGCCGACTTCCATTCTACTGGGATGTCAACAGTAGAATTATCTGAAGATGGGGACAAAAATGTCTTACACCTTCTAAGAACGTTTGTTCCCACAATGACGGGACACGTTCTGTTAAAACTATTGTCTGGGATGACCAGAACAGGAATATCCAATTTAAAAACAGATAAAAACGGTAATGTGATGGTAGACTCAAAATAACCTGAGTACCCCATGCGTGAACCATCAGCAATTGATAAGTCAAGACCAAGAGTGGAGAGAGGTTGTAATACAACATTTGAAAGTCTCTTGAAACAAGAAAGAGAAAGAGTGGTTACTTGACTACCAGTATCAACCAAGGCTTTAAAAGAACTGCCGTTGATAACAATATCATGTTCATTCGGTGAACCTATAAGACGGTTCACAAATTGTTGTTCTGGTGGGTGTGGGTTCGTTTGGGCAACTTGATAACCAGTCCCTGTTTGGCCCTCAACAGAGACGGTATCTAGTTTAACGATTGGCGATATTGGGAAATGCCTCTTCCGCGACCAAATGACCTTGGTCCGGAGTTCGGCTGCAGGTGTGATCCTTGCGGATTGTAATCCTGCTGACTATAACCAGAAGCTTGGTTTCCACCACTGTATCTCCCAGGTCTATGACCGCGACCTCTGTTGGTACTAAATGGTTGTGGTGGTAGAGAGAATGACTGATGTTGTTGTTGCTGGTTGTGGGTAGAGTCCAGCTTCTGTAAAATCTGGTCGAACTTGGAGTTAATCTTCTTGTCCATCATGTTCTCCCAGGAAGTGATTTTGGTATCGAACTGATCCAAGCGAGAATGCATTTTCTTTTCCCATAAAGAAAACTGTTGTTGCACGTCTGAGTCCGCAGTAACTGTATTGTTCTTAACGGAAACCTTCTTAGACAAAGGAGTTGTCTGTAGAACATTACCAGTTGAAGAAGAGTTGAGATTAGAAGAAGTCGAAGTGCGCAACATCTCTTTCTCAACTTTGCGGATTTCTCGAAGTAATTGGTTGTAGTCCGCCAGAGTATCATACTTGTGGCGGGTTTGCAGTCGCAACATATCCGAGGATAACCCTGTCCAGAACATATGACGAAGTATGTCATTCCTTGCAACACCTGGTAACTGACCCTTATTGATGATGGCCTGTAACAACGTTTCTAGGCGACATGCATAGGATGTTACTGATTCGTCCGCTGCCTGAGAGGAATTAAAAAATTCTGTCAGCAGGTCCTCTTTGGTCGATGCATCTGAGAACATGCAGTCTAGCTTATCCATAATCTGGAAAAGTGTTGACTCCTGACCTAGCGGAATCACCATCATACGGGCAGAACCACGAAGGGAACTGCGCACAGTGTACAACAGGTTGGTGGCTGATATTTCCGGATTGTTCATCATACATTGGACTTCATATCTCCATATAACGTAAGGCACCTCCCCCTTGTTGATAGGTTCATCACCCGAGAAGCTGGGTATCTTAGGAGGGTTGGATGAAAACTGTGTCGGATATGGAAGTACATTGGGGGTTGAAACAAAAGGAAATCCAGAAGGTGGTCTATTAAGAAAAGACTGCACTGATGGGGTACTATCTGCACCGTTGTCTGGAATGTCAAACCGTCTGCCTCTGAAAGAAGTGAAGGTCAAGGGCGGTGGGGGTGCTTGAGCCGACTTTGGAACCAAGTCAAAATTCTCACTCAACTGTTTATAAACCTGGTCCATCATTCCCGGGGGTAATCCTCCAGGAGTGCTCTCCTTTCCTGGTGTAGCCATTATAAAAATTATAACCAGGATATAAGGACAATAAATACAAGAGTTGCACAAAAATATGCAACAGGGACAACAAAATCAATAGTGGACACGCGAATACGGCGCAAAAATACCGTCGCAACCGTACGTAATATCGCGATAAATAATTGTTGAAACACAAAAATATTTCGCAAAAATATTACAAACGCAAGAAATATATATGCTATAAAACAAATGTATGGTTGGCCTTTAATACTCTGTTGAGAATCAACAGTAGCTAATTATAACTGTCTATTCAATGTAACACCTTCAATATAAAGGCTGAACTGACCAATAAATAAGTAGGTCACAATGAAAAGGTGTAAACTGATTGTATGTAAACAGATCAGGAATTTAACCTATCCACAATCAATACTGTATACCTGTAAATAAACACAGACTATATTTTAACACAATACACACAACACAAAATTTAATGGAATGTAAAAGAATACACAATTACTGGACTGTAACACAATACACATATAATCCTGAAAATAAATTTAATTGATTTAACAGTGATTATGCAATATGTTGTATGGCAAATAGAAATTGGTGCTCCTACTGGCATCTATATATACCTGAAACACTAAATTTGGAACAGCATTACCCTCTGAAAAGAATGACAACCACAGGCCTTAGCAAGGGCGTATATATAACCTAGTTATATGGGTAATATTATACTGGGGCGTAGGAATATATGGGGTAACACAGATCACATAAATATAATATACAATATAGATCTATCCGATACTACAACAACATATACGCACTTACATACCTTTCTTTCTGCTACTCACGATTCAATGTTGCCGGAACAATAAGTTTAATTAATATGTGCAACTTGTGAATAATGACATGCAGGGATGTGTGTTAGTAATACAGAATAAAGAAACCCTATGTATACAACCAGGTAATCGAACTTCTATGTCGACACCGCTTTGTATAAATAACGTATACACTTAATTGAATAATATTTTTCAGAAGTAGGTCACTACCAAACTCTAGTGACACATTCACAGAATGATGATGACAATTAAATAATGTATAGTAACTGAATTTACAAATGTAGCATACTAATTACATGTATACAATTTTGAAATATATCGGTTCACAATCACACGAGAATACAATACGTGGAATCAAAAGTAACCGTCAATGAATTTACTATGACTATCAATTAATAGATCATGTAAAGTTTTAACAATAACTACACACCTAGTATGAAAAGCCTAGTAAATGAAGTAGACTAATGAAATACAAATGCTTTTAAAATGAAATTTACAAAATGACTGGTACGAACCGATACCTTTCAAAAACACAACAATATAGACAATACATAATACAAAACACTTACGTGACAATATCCTTAAACAATATTCCTGTATATATTACACACAGTTTTAACACATCATATTAATTAATCACTGTACACCTAAATATTTACACCTTGCACCAAAAAAACACTTGTAAAACACACTTTCCCGTTTAAAAAACACTTCCACTTGAATAATCCATGTTGGGTATACCCTTCTCTCCTGGCGCCTTTCGACTCCACTTTTCCCATTCCGTTTTACGGCCCGTAAGCATGTTGCCGACTCTGGCTCTCTTCTATCATTCCTTGACGGGGAGCCATTTGTAGACCTGGGAGTTTATAGATATAACAAACTTTGGTTGTTTTCGTATTTTTCAGTATATATGGATATAAAGAGCCTGTAAAATACAATATATACATAATATTATTATGTACAAATCATTCTACTAAATTTCACAATACAAAATAGTAAATACACAATTCCAATTCCAGCAGTTCAAATAAATATTTTACAATGTAAAATATCAAAGATAAAACATTACATTACCAGAGTCCGGCTATCAGCTGATACATATATTATACATATGTATAAAGTTACTAGTATAGTATATATTAACGTAAACAGGATAGCTTTGCAACGTATCCGTTTGACTAGTAGAGATAGAGTGTGGGATAAGGGTCTTGAACAAGTTAGTTGGAAAGTGCACCTAATTAGTTGAGTTAGTTCACTCATTCACACATCTGACCTGATTGTCACTCACAATCACTCACCCATAATACTTTATACACAATAGTATTGAAGACTAGTATATATTATACAAAGACATAGTATGGGACCAGGCTATATAATTATGATATGATTCAGACCAGTGATTTTATTAGGCCATATAGGGAAACTATTGGGTGGTACGCTTGCAGCAGGGTTTGGAAACATTATAATGTACATGTACTAAATATCAATAATGAGTTCCCTTTAACATAAATATGACATGGGTTA
>JABXNX010001150.1:0-13539 GCA_014843695.1 Archivesica marissinica | reverse complement strand
GATTTCACTTGTATGCTATACGGTCGGAAAATGATTTCACTGGTACGTTAAACAGTCGGACAATGATTTCACTTGTACGGTATACAGTGAACGTTATACGGTTGGACAATGATTTCACTTGTACGCTATACAGTGAAAGTTATACTGTCGGACACGGATTTCACTTGAATGTTATGCGGTCGGACAATGATTTCACTTGTACGTTATACAGTGAACGTTATACGGTCGGACAATGATTTCACTTGTACATTATACAGTGAACGTTGTACGGTCGGACAATGATTTTACTTGTACGTTATACAGTGAACGTTGTACGATCGGACAATGATTTCACTTGTACGTTATACAGTGAACGTTATATGGTCGAAATGATTTCACATGTATTTTATACGGTCGGACAATGATATCACTTGTATGTTATACAGTGAACGTTATACGGTCGGACATTGATTTCACTTGTACGTTATACAGTGAACGTTATACGGTCGGACAATGATTTCACTTGTACGTTATACGGTCAGACAATGATTTCACTTGTACGCTATACGGTCGTACAATGATTTCACTTGTACGTTATATAGTCGGACAATGATTTCACTTGTATGTTATACAGTGAACGTTATACGGTTGGACAATGATTTCACTTGTACGTTATACAGTGAACGTTATACGGTCGGACAATGATTTCACTTGTACGTTATACAGTGAACGTTATACGGTCAGACAATGATTTCACTTGTACGTTATACGTTCGGACAATGATTTCACTTGAATGTTATACGGTCGGACAATGATTTCACTTGTACGTTATACAGTGAACGTTATACGGTCGGACAATGATTTCACTTGTAGATTATACAGTGAAAGTTGTACGGTCGGACAATGATTTTACTTGTACGTTATACAGTGAACGTTATACGATCGGACAATGATTTCACTTGTACGTTATACAGTGAACGTTATACGGTCGGACAATGATTTCACATATAATTATGTTATACGGTCGGACAATGATATCACTTGTACGTTATACGGTCGGACAATGATTTCACTTGTATGTTATACAGTGAACGTTATATGGTCGGACAATGATGTCACTTGTACGTTATACGGTCGGACAATGATTTCACATGTACGTTATACAGTGAACGTTATACGGTCGGACAATGATTTCACTTGTATGTTATACAGTGAACGTTATACGGTCGGACAATGATTTCACATATATGTTATACGATCGGACAATGATATCACTTGTATGTTATACAATGAACGTTATACGGTCCGACAATTATTTCACTTGTACGCTATACGGTCGGACAATGATTTCACTTGTACGTTATACAGTGAATATATACGGTCAGACAATGATTTCACTTGTACGTTATACGGTCGGACAATGATTTCACTTGTACGTTATACGGTCGTACAATGATTTCACTTGTATGTTATACGTTCGGACAATGATTTCACTTGTATGTTATACAGTGAACGTTATACGGTCGGACAATGATTTCACTTGTACGTTATACAGTGAATGTTGTACGGTCAGACAATGATTTCACTTGTACGTTATACAGTGAACGTTGTACGGTCGGACAATGATTTCACTTGTACGTTATACAGTGAACGTTACACGGTCGGACAATGATTTCACTTGTACGTTATACAGTGAACGTTATCCGGTCGGACAATGATTTCACTTGTACGTTATACAGTGAACGTTATACGGTCAGACAATGATTTCACTTGTACGTTATACAGTGAACGTTGTACGGTCGGACAATGATTTCACTTGTACGTTATACAGTGAACGTTATACGGTCGGACAATGATTTCACTTGTACGTTATACAGTGAACGTTATACTGTTCGACAATGATTTCACTTGTACGTTATACGGTCGAACAATGATTTCACTTGTATGTTATACAGTGAACATTATAAGGTCAGACTATGATTTCACTTGTACGTTATACAGTGAACGTTATACTGTCGGACAATGATTTCACTTGAATGTTATACGGTCGGACAATGATTTCACTTGTACGTTATACAGTGAACGTTATACGGTCGGACAATGATTTCACATGTACGTTATACAGTGAACGTTGTACGATCGGACAATGATTTCACTTGTACGTTATACAGTGAACGTTATACGGTCGGACAATGATTTCACATGTATGTTATACGGTCGGACAATGATATCACTTGTACATTATACAGTGAACGTTATACGGTCGGACAATTATTTCACTTGTACGCTATACGGTCGGACAATGATTTCACTTGTATTGCTATACAGTGAACGTTATACGGTCGGACAATGATTTCACTTGTACGTTATACGGTCGGACAATGATTTCACTTGTACGTTATACAGTCGAACAATGATTTCACTTGTATGTTATACAGTGAACGTTATACGGTCGGACAATGATTTCACTTGTACGTTATACAGTGAACGTTATACTGTCGGACAATGATTTCACTTGAATGTTATACGGTCGGACAATGATTTCACATGTATGTTATACGGTCGGACAATGATATCACTTGTGCATTATACAGTGAACGTTATACGGTTGTACGATCGGACAATGATTTCACTTGTACGTTATACAGTGAACGTTATACGGTCGGACAATGATTTCACTTGTACATTATACAGTGAAGGTTGTACGGTCGGACAATGATTTTACTTGTACGTTATACAGTGAACGTTGTACGATCGGACAATGATTTCACTTGTACGTTATACAGTGAACGTTATATGGTCGGAAAATGATTTCACATGTATTTTATACGGTCGGACAATGATATCACTTGTGCATTATACAGTGAACGTTATACGGTCGGACAATGATTTCACTTGTACGTTATACAGTGAACGTTATACGGTCGGACAATGATTTCACTTGTACGTTATACGGTCAGACAATGATTTCACTTGTACGTATATAGTCGGACAATGATTTCACTTGTATGTTATACAGTGAACGTTATACGGTTGGACAATGATTTCACTTGTATGTTTTACAGTGAACGTTATACGGTCGGACAATGATTGCACTTGTACGTTATACAGTGAACGTTATACGGTCAGACAATGATTTCACTTGTACGTTATACAGTGAACGTTATACGGTCAGACAATGATTTCACTTGTACGTTATACGTTCGGACAATGATTTCACTTGAATGTTATACGGTCGGACAATGATTTCACTTGTACGTTATACAGTGAACGTTATACGGTCGGACAATGATTTCACTTGTAGATTATACAGTGAAAGTTGTACGGTCGGACAATGATTTTACTTGTACGTTATACAGTGAACGTTATACGATCGGACAATGATTTCACTTGTACGTTATACAGTGAACGTTATACGGTCGGACAATGATTTCACATATAATTATGTTATACGGTCGGACAATGATATCACTTGTACGTTATACGGTCGGACAATGATTTCACTTGTATGTTATACAGTGAACGTTATATGGTCGGACAATGATGTCACTTGTACGTTATACGGTCGGACAATGATTTCACATGTACGTTATACAGTGAACGTTATACGGTCGGACAATGATTTCACTAGTTATTCGGACAATGATTCACTTGTATGTTATACAGTGAACGTTATACGGTCGGACAATGATTTCACTTGTACGTTATACGGTCGGACAATGATTTCACTTGTATGTTATACAGTGAACGTTATACGGTCGGACAATGATTTCACTTGTACGTTATACGGTCGGACAATGATTTCACTTGTACGTTATACAGTGAATGTTATACGGTCAGACAATGATTTCACTTGTACGTTATACGGTCGGACAATGATTTCACTTGTACGTTATACGGTCGTACAATGATTTCACTTGTATGTTATACGTTCGGACAATGATTTCACTTGTATGTTATACAGTGAACGTTATACGGTCGGACAATGATTTCACTTGTACGTTATACAGTGAACGTTATACGGTCAGACAATGATTTCACTTGTACGTTATACAGTGAACGTTGTACGGTCGGACAATGATTTCACTTGTACGTTATACAGTGAACGTTACACGGTCGGACAATGATTTCACTTGTACGTTATAGAGTGAACGTTATCCGGTCGGACAATGATTTCACTTGTACGTTATACAGTGAACGTTATACGGTCAGACAATGATTTCACTTGTACGTTATACAGTGAACGTTGTACGGTCGGACAATGATTTCACTTGTACGTTATACAGTGAACGTTATACGGTCGGACAATGATTTCACTTGTACGTTATACAGTGAACGTTATACTGTTCGACAATGATTTCACTTGTATGTTATACGGTCGGACAATGATTTCACTTGTACGTTATACGGTCGAACAATGATTTCACTTGTATGTTATACAGTGAACGTTATACGGTCAGACTATGATTTCACTTGTACGTTATACAGTGAACGTTATACTGTCGGACAATGATTTCACTTGAATGTTATACGGTCGGACAATGATTTCACTTGTACGTTATACAGTGAACGTTATACGGTCGGACAATGATTTCACATGTACGTTATACAGTGAACGTTGTACGATCGGACAATGATTTCACTTGTACGTTATACAGTGAACGTTATACGGTCGGACAATGATTTCACATGTATGTTATACGGTCGGACAATGATATCACTTGTACATTATACAGTGAACGTTATACGGTCGGACAATTATTTCACTTGTACGCTATACGGTCGGACAATGATTTCACTTGTATTGCTATACAGTGAACGTTATACGGTCGGACAATGATTTCACTTGTACGTTATACGGTCGGACAATGATTTCACTTGTACGTTATACAGTCGAACAATGATTTCACTTGTATGTTATACAGTGAACGTTATACAGTCGGACAATGATTTCACTTGTACGTTATAAAGTGAACATTATACGGTCGGACAATGATTTCACTTGTACGTTATACAGTGAACGTTATACTGTCAGACAATGATTTCACTTGTATGTTATACGGTCGGACAATGATTTCACTTGTACGTTATACAGTCGAACAATGATTTCACTTGTACGGTATACAGTGAACATTATACGGTTGGACAATGATTTCACTTGTACGCTATACAGTGAAAGTTATACTGTCGGACACGGATTTCACTTGAATGTTATGCGGTCGGACAATGATTTCACTTGTACGTTATACAGTGAACGTTATACGGTCGGACAATGATTTCACTTGTACATTATACAGTGAACGTTGTACGGTCGGACAATGATTTTACTTGTACGTTATAAAGTGAACGTTGTACGATCGGACAATGATTTCACTTGTACATTATACGGTCGGACAATGATTTTACTTGTACGTTATACAGTGAACGTTGTACGATCGGACAATGATTTCACTTGTACATTATACGGTCGGACAATGATTTCACTTGTACGTTATACGGTCGTACAATGATTTCACTTGTACCTTACACATTCGGACATTGATGTCACTTGTATGTTATACAGTGAACGTTATACGGTTGGACAATGATTTCACTTGTATGTTTTACAGTGAACGTTATACGGTCGGACAATGATTTCACTTGTACGTTATATGGTCGTAGAATGATTTCACTTGTACGTTATATAGTCGGACAATGATTTCACTTGTATGTTTTACAGTGAACGTTATACGGTCGGACAATGATTGCACTTGTACGTTATACAGTGAACGTTATACGGTCAGACAATGATTTCACTTGTACGTTATACAGTGAACGTTATACGGTCAGACAATGATTTCACTTGTACGTTATACGTTCGGACAATGATTTCACTTGAATGTTATACGGTCGGACAATGATTTCACTTGTACGTTATACAGTGAACGTTATACGGTCGGACAATGATTTCACTTGTAGATTATACAGTGAAAGTTGTACGGTCGGACAATGGTTTTACTTGTACGTTATACAGTGAACATTATACGATCGGACAATGATTTCACTTGTACGTTATACAGTGAACGTTATATGGTCGGACAATGATTTCACATATAATTATGTTATACGGTCGGACAATGATATCACTTGTACGTTATACGGTCGGACAATGATTTCACTTGTATGTTATACAGTGAACGTTATATGGTCGGACAATGATGTCACTTGTACGTTATACGGTCGGACAATGATTTCACATGTACGTTATACAGTGAACATTATACGGTCGGACAATGATTTCACTTGTATGTTATACAGTGAACGTTATACGGTCGGACAATGATTTCACATATATGTTATATGATCGGACAATGATATCACTTGTACGTTATACAGTGAACGTTATACGGTCGGACAATGATTTCACTTGTATGTTTTACAGAGAACGTTATACGGTCGGACAATGATTTCACTTGTACGTTATACGGTCGTACAATGATTTCACTTGTACGTTATACAGTGAACGTTATACGGTCGGACAATGATTTCACTTGTATGTTATACAGTCGGACAATGATTTCACTTGTACGTTATACAGTTGAACAATGATTTCACTTGTACGTTATACAGTGAACGTTATACGGTCGGACAATGATTTCACATATAATTATGTTATACGGTCGGACAATGATATCACTTGTACGTTATACGGTCGGACAATGATTTCACTTGTATGTTATACAGTGAACGTTATATGGTCGGACAATGATGTCACTTGTACGTTATACGGTCGGACAATGATTTCACATGTACGTTATACAGTGAACGTTATACGGTCGGACAATGATTTCACATATATGTTATATGATCGGACAATGATATCACTTGTACGTTATACAATGAACATTATACGGTCGGACAATTATTTCACTTGTACGCTATACGGTCGGACAATGATTGCACTTGTACGTTATACAGTGAACGTTATACGGTCAGACAATGATTTCACTTGTACGTTATACAGTGAACGTTATACGGTCGGACAATGATTTCACTTGTACGTTATACGGTCAGACAATGATTTCACTTGTACGCTATACGGTCGTACAATGATTTCACTTGTACGTTATACAGTGAACGTTATACGGTCGGACAATGATTTCACATGTATGTTATACGGTCGGACAATGATATCACTTGTACATTATACAGTGAACGTTATACGGTCGGACAATTATTTCACTTGTACGTTATACGGTCGGACAATGATTTCACTTGTACGTTATACAGTCGAACATGATTCACTGTATGTTATACTGAACGTTATACGGTCGACAATGATTTCACTTGTACGTTATACAGTGAAAGTTATATGTCGGACACGGATTTCACTTGAATGTTATACGGTCGGACAATGATTTCACTTGTACGTTATACAGTGAACGTTATACGGTCGGACAATGATTTCACTTGTACGTTATACAGTGAACGTTATACGGTCGGACAATGATTTCACTTGTACGTTATAAAGTGAACGTTATACGGTCGGACAATGATTTCACTTGTACGTTATACAGTGAACGTTATACTGTCAGACAATGATTTCACTTGTATGTTATACGGTCGGACAATGATTTCACTTGTACGTTATACAGTCGAACAATGATTTCACTTGTATGTTATACAGTGAACGTTATACGGTCCGACAATGATTTCACTTGTACGTTATACAGTGAACGTTATACGGTCGGACAATGATTTCACTTGTACGTTATACAGTGAACGTTATACGGTCGGACAATGATTTCACTTGTATGCTATACGGTCGGAAAATGATTTCACTGGTACGTTAAACAGTCGGACAATGATTTCACTTGTACGGTATACAGTGAACGTTATACGGTTGGACAATGATTTCACTTGTACGCTATACAGTGAAAGTTATACTGTCGGACACGGATTTCACTTGAATGTTATGCGGTCGGACAATGATTTCACTTGTACGTTATACAGTGAACGTTATACGGTCGGACAATGATTTCACTTGTACATTATACAGTGAACGTTGTACGGTCGGACAATGATTTTACTTGTACGTTATACAGTGAACGTTGTACGATCGGACAATGATTTCACTTGTACGTTATACAGTGAACGTTATACGGTCGGACAATGATTTCACATGTATGTTATACGGTCGGACAATGATATCACTTGTGCATTATACAGTGAACGTTATACGGTTGTACGATCGGACAATGATTTCACTTGTACGTTATACAGTGAACGTTATACGGTCGGACAATGATTTCACTTGTACGTTATACGGTCAGACAATGATTTCACTTGTACGCTATACGGTCGTACAATGATTTCACTTGTACGTTATACAGTGAACGTTATACGGTCAGACAATGATTTCACTTGTACGTTATACAGTGAACGTTATACGGTCAGACAATGATTTCACTTGTACGTTATACAGTGAACGTTGTACGGTCGGACAATGATTTCACTTGTACGTTATACGGTCGGACAATGATTTCACTTGTACGTTATACGGTCGGACAATGATTTCACTTGTACGTTATACAGTGAACGTTATACGGTCAGAAATGATTTCACTTGTACGTTATACAGTGAACGTTGTACGGTCGGACAATGATTTCACTTGTACCTTATAGAGTGAACGTTATACGGTCGGACAATGATTTCACTTGTACGTTATACAGTGAACGTTATACTGTCGGACAATGATTTCACTTGTATGTTATACGGTCGGACAATGATTTCACTTGTACGTTATACGGTCGAACAATGATTTCACTTGTATGTTATACAGTGAACGTTATACGGTCGGACTATGATTTCACTTGTACGTTATACAGTGAACGTTATACTGTCGGACAATGATTTCACTTGAATGTTATACAGTCGGACAATGATTTCACTTGTACGTTATACAGTGAACGTTATACGGTCGGACAATGATTTCACATGTACGTTATACAGTGAACGTTGTACGATCGGACAATGATTTCACTTGTACGTTATACAGTGAACGTTATACGGTCGGACAATGATTTCACATGTATGTTATACGGTCGGACAATGATATCACTTGTACATTATACAGTGAACGTTATACGGTCGGACAATTATTTCACTTGTACGCTATACGGTCGGACAATGATTTCACTTGTATTGCTATACAGTGAACGTTATACGGTCGGACAATGATTTCACTTGTATGTTATACGGTCGGACAATGATTTCACTTGTATGTTATACGGTCGGACAATGATTTCACTTGTATGTTATACGGTCGGACAATGATTTCACTTGTACGTTATACGGTCGGACAATGATTTCACTTGTACGTTATACAGTCGAACAATGATTTCACTTGTATGTTATACAGTGAACGTTATACAGTCGGACAATGATTTCACTTGTCCGTTATAAAGTGAACATTATACGGTCGGACAATGATTTCACTTGTACGTTATACAGTGAACGTTATACTGTCGGACAATGATTTCACTTGTATGTTATACGGTCGGACAATGATTTCACTTGTACGTTATACAGTCGAACAATGATTTCACTTGTATGTTATACAGTGAACGTTATACGGTCCGACAATGATTTCACTTGTACGTTATACAGTGAACGTTATACGGTCGGACAATGATTTCACTTGTACGTTATACAGTGAACGTTATACGGTCGGACAATGATTTCACTTGTACGTTATACAGTGAACGTTATACGGTCGGACAATGATTTCACTTGTACGTTATACAGTGAACGTTATACTGTCGGACAATGATTTCACTTGTATGTTATACGGTCGGACAATGATTTCACTTGTACGTTATACAGTCGAACAATGATTTCACTTGTATGTTATACAGTGAACGTTATACGGTCCGACAATGATTTCACTTGTACGTTATACAGTGAACGTTATACGGTCGGACAATGATTTCACTTGTACGTTAAACAGTGAACGTTATACAGTCGGACAATGATTTCACTTGTACGTTATAAAGTGAACGTTATACGGTCGGACAATGATTTCACTTGTACGTTATACAGTGAACGTTATACGGTCGGACAATGATTTCACTTGTATGCTATACGGTCGGAAAATGATTTCACTGGTACGTTAAACAGTCGGACAATGATTTCACTTGTACGTATACAGTGAACGTTATACGGTTGGACAATGATTTCACTTGTACGCTATACAGTGAAAGTTATACTGTCGGACATGATTTCACTTGAATGTTATACGTCGGACAATGATTTCACTTGTACTTATACATGAAGTTATACGGTCGGACAATGATTTCACTTGTACGTTATACAGTGAACGTTATACGGTCGGACAATGATTTCACTTGTACGTTATACAGTGAACGTTGTACGGTCGGACAATGATTTCACTTGTACGTTATACAGTGAACGTTATACGGTCGGACAATGATTTCACATGTATGTTATACGGTCGGACAATGATATCACTTGTGCATTATACAGTGAACGTTATACGGTGTACTCGGACAATGATTTCACTTGTACGTTATACAGTGAACGTTATACGGTCGGACAATGATTTCACTTGTACGTTATACGGTCAGACAATGATTTCACTTGTACGCTATACGGTCGTACAATGATTTCACTTGTACGTTATACAGTGAACGTTATACGGTCGGACAATGATTTCACTTGTACGTTATACAGTGAACGTTATACGGTCGGACAATGATTTCACTTGTACGTTATACAGTGAACGTTATACGGTCGGACAATGATTTCACTTGTACGTTATACAGTGAACGTTACGGTCGGACAATGATTTCACTTGTACGTTATACGGTCGGACAATGATTTCACTTGTACGTTATACAGTGAACGTTATACGGTCGGACAATGATTTCACTTGTACGTTATACAGTGAACGTTATACGGTCGGACAATGATTTCACTTGTACGTTATACGGTCGGACAATGATTTCACTTGTACGTTATACAGTGAACGTTATACGGTCGGACAATGATTTCACTTGTATGTTATACGGTCGGACAATGATTTCACTTGTACGTTATACGGTCGGACAATGATTTCACTTGTAGGTATACAGTGAACGTTATACGGTCGGACAATGATTTCACTTGTACGTTATACAGTGAACGTTATACTGTCGGACAATGATTTCACTTGAATGTTATACGGTCGGACAATGATTTCACTTGTACGTTATACAGTGAACGTTATACGGTCGGACAATGATTTCACTTGTACGTTATACAGTGAACGTTATACGGTCGGACAATGATTTCACTTGTACGTTATACAGTGAACGTTGTACGATCGGACAATGATTTCACTTGTACGTTATACAGTGAACGTTATACGGTCGGACAATGATTTCACATGTATGTTATACGGTCGGACAATGATATCACTTGTACATTATACAGTGAACGTTATACGGTCGGACAATGATTTCACTTGTACGTTATACAGTGAACGTTATACGGTCGGACAATGATTTCACTTGTACGTTATACGGTCGGACAATGATTTCACTTGTACGCTATACGGTCGGACAATGATTTCACTTGTACGTTATACAGTGAACGTTATACGGTCGGACAATGATTTCACTTGTACGTTATACAGTGAACGTTATACGGTCGGACAATGATTTCACTTGTACGTTATACAGTGAACGTTATACGGTCGGACAATGATTTCACTTGTACGTTATACAGTGAACGTTATACGGTCGGACAATGATTTCACTTGTACGTTATACAGTGAACGTTATACGGTCGGACAATGATTTCACTTGTACGTTATACAGTGAACGTTATACGGTCGGACAATGATTTCACTTGTACGTTATACAGTGAACGTTATACGGTCGGACAATGATTTCACTTGTACGTTATACAGTGAACGTTATACGGTCGGACAATGATTTCACTTGTACGTTATACAGTGAACGTTATACGGTCGGACAATGATTTCACTTGTATGTTATACGGTCGGACATGATTTCACTTTACGTTAACGGTCGGACAATGATTTCACTTGTACTTATACAGTGAACGTTATACGGTCGGACAATGATTTCACTTGTACGTTATACAGTGAACGTTATACGGTCGGACAATGATTTCACTTGTACGTTATACAGTGAACGTTATACGTCGGACAATGATTTCACTTGATTTATACGGTCGGACATGTTCCTTGTACGTATCGTCGACAATGATTTCACTTGTACGTTATACAGTGAACGTTATACGGTCGGACAATGATTTCACTTGTACGTTATACAGTGAACGTTATACGGTCGGACAATGATTTCACTTGTACGTTATACAGTGAACGTTATACGGTCGGACAATGATTTCACATGTATGTTATACGGTCGGACAATGATATCACTTGTACATTATACAGTGAACGTTATACGGTCGGACAATTATTCACTGTACGCTATACGGTCGGACAATGATTTCACTTGTATGTTATACAGTGAACGTTATACGGTCGGACAATGATTTCACTTGTACGTTATACGGTCGGACAATGATTTCACTTGTACGTTATACGGTCGGACAATGATTTCACTTGTACGTTATACGGTCGGACAATGATTTCACTTGTACGTTATACAGTCGGACAATGATTTCACTTGTATGTTATACAGTGAACGTTATACGGTCGGACAATGATTTCACTTGTACGTTATACAGTGAACGTTATACGGTCGGACAATGATTTCACTTGTACGTAACAGTGACGTTATACGGTCGGACAATGATTTCACATGTATGTTATACGGTCGGACAATGATTTCACTTGTGCTTTACAGTGAACGTTATACCGAGTCGGACAAGATTTCACTTGTACTATACGTGAACGTTATACGGTCGGACAATGATTTCACTTTACGTTATACGGTCGGACAATGATTTCACTTGTACGTTATAAGTCGACAATGATTTCACTTGTACTTATACGGTCGGACAATGATTTCACTTGTACGTTATACAGTGAACGTTATACGGTCGGACAATGATTTCACTTGTACGTTATACAGTGAACGTTATCGTCACAATGATTCACTTGTACGTTAACGGTCGACAATGATTTCACTTGTACGTTATACGGTCGGACAATGATTTCACTTGTACGTTATACAGTCGGACAATGATTTCACTTGTACGTTATACAGTGAACGTTATACGGTCGGACAATGATTTCACTTGTACGTTATACAGTGAACGTTATACGGTCGGACAATGATTTCACTTGTACGTTATACAGTGAACGTTATACGGTCGGACAATGATTTCACTTGTACGTTATACAGTGAACGTTATACGGTCGGACAATGATTTCACTTGTACGTTATACAGTGAACGTTATACGTCGGACAATGATTTCACTTGTACATTATACAGTGAACGTTATACGGTCGGACAATGATTTCACTTGTACGTTATACGGTCGGACAATGATTTCACTTGTATGCTATACAGTGAACGTTATAC
>JABXNX010001149.1:0-13540 GCA_014843695.1 Archivesica marissinica | reverse complement strand
TTCACGTTTAATGCACTGTGTAAGCTTCAAGCATGTATATACTTCAAATTTAACAGCCATGGAAGCTTCAAGCAAACATATATCTACTTCAAGTTTAACACAACATGGAAGCTTCAAGCATGTATCTACTTCAAATTTAACACACCATGGAAGCTTCAAGCATGTATCTACTTCAAATTTAACACACCATGGAAGCCTCAAGCATATATCTACTTCACGTTTAACACACCATGGAAGCTTCAAGCATGTATCTACTTCACATTTAACACACCATGGAAGCTTCAAGCATATATCTACTTCACGTTTAACACGCCATGGAAGCTTCAAGCATGTATCTACTTCACATTTAACACACAATGGAAGCTTCAAGCATGTATCTACTTCACATTTAACACAACATGGAAGCCTCAAGCATGTATCTACTTCACATTTAAACACAACATGGAAGCTTCAAGCATATATCTACTTCACGTTTAACACAACCAACAAACACCACAACACACCAAACCAACAACACCCATGTTTAGCACAACATGGAAGCTTCAAGCATGTATCTACTTCACGTTTAATACACCATGGAAGCTTCAACCATGTATCTACTTCACGTTTAATGCACACTGGAAGCTTCAAGCATATATCTACTTCAAGTTTAACACAACATGGAAGCTTCAAGCATGTATCTACCTCAAGTTTAACGCAACATGGAAGCTTCAAGCATGTATCTACTTCAAGTTTAAGCACAATGGAAGCTTCAAGCATGTATCTACTTCAAGTTTAAGCACACTGGAAGCTTCAAGCATGTATCTACTTCAAGTTTAACGCAACCTGGAAGCTTCAAGCATGTATCTACTTCAAGTTTAACGCAACCTGGAAGCTTCAAGCATGTATCTACTTCAAGTTTAACGCAACCTGGAAGCTTCAAGCATGTATCTACTTCAAGTTTAACACAACAACCAACCACCCAAAACGCACTGTGGAAGCTTCAAGCATGTATCTACTACACGTTTAACGCACTGTGGAAGCTTCAAGCATGTATCTACTACACGTTTAATGCACTGTGGAAGCTTCAAGCATGTATCTGCTTCAAGTTTAACGCACTGTGGAAGCTTCAAGCATGTATCTACTACACGTTTAATGCACTGGGAAGCTTCAAGCATGTATCTGCTTCAAGTTTAATGCACTGTGGAAGCTTCAAGCATGTATCTACTACACGTTTAATGCACTGTGGAAGCTTCAAGCATGTATCTACTTCACGTTTAATGCACTGTGGAAGCTTCAAGCATGTATCTACTTCACGTTTAATGCACTGTGGAAGCTTCAAGCATGAATCTACTACACATTAATGCCATGGAAGCTTCAAGCATGTATCTGCTTCAAGTTTAACGCACTGTGGAAGCTTCAACATGTATCTACTTCAAGTTTAACACACCATGGAAGCTTCAAGCATGTATCTACTTCACGTTTAACACACCATGGAAGCTTCAAGCATGTATCTACTTCACATTTAACATGCCATGGAAGCTTCAAGCATGTATCTACTTCACGTTTAACACACCATGGAAGCTTCAAGCATGTATCTACTTCACATTTAACATGCCATGGACGCTTCAAGCATATATCTACTTCATGTTTAACACACCATGGAAGCTTCAAGCATGTATCTACTTCACATTTAACATGCCATGGAAGCTTCAAGCATGTATCTACTTCAAGTTTAACACACCATGGAAGCTTCAATCATGTATCTACTTCAAGTTTAACACACCATGGAAGCTTCAAGCATGTATCTACTACACATTTAACACACCATGGAAGCTTCAAGCATGTATCTACTTCAAGTTTAACACACCATGGAAGCTTCAAGCATGTATCTACTACACGTTTAACACACCATGGAAGCTTCAATCATGTATCTGCTTCAAGTTTAATGCACTGTGGAAGCTTCAAGCATGTATCAACTACACGTTTAACACACCATGGAAGCTTCAAGCATGTATCTGCTTCACGTTTAACACACCAAACCAACAACACCACAAACACCCAAACCAAACAACACCACAAGCACTGTGGAAGCTTCAAGCATGTATCTACTTCACGTTTAACACGCCAGGAAGCTTCAATAATGTATCTACTTCACGTTTAACACACCATGGAAGCTTCAAGCATGTATCTACTTCACGTTTAATGCACTGTGTAAGCTTCAAGCATGTATCTACTTCACGTTTAATGCACTGTGTAAGCTTCAAGCATGTATCTACTTCACGTTTAATGCACTGTGGAAGCTTCAAGCATGTATCTACTTCACGTTTAACATGCCATGGAAGCTTCAAGCATGTATCTACTTCACGTTTAACACACCATGGAAGCTTCAAGCATGTATCTACTTCACATTTAACACGCCATGGAAGCTTCAAGCATGTATCTACTTCACGTTTAACACGCCATGGAAGCCTCAACATATATCTACTTCACGTTTAACACGCCATGGAAGCTTCAAGCATGTATCTACTTCACATTTAACACGCCATGGAAGCTTCAAGCATATATCTACTTCACGTTTAACACGCCATGGAAGCTTCAAGCATGTATCTGCTTCACGTTTAATGCACTGTGGAAGCTTCAAGCATGTATCTACTTCACGTTTAACGCACCATGGAAGCTTCAAGCATGTATCTGCTTCACAGTTTAACACACCATGGAAGCTTCAAGCATGTATCTACTTCACGTTTAATGCACTGTGGAAGCTTCAAGCATGTATCTACTTCACGTTTAATGCACCATGGAAGCTTCAAGCATGTATCTACTCACGTTTAACACACCATGGAAGCTTCAAGCATGTATCTACTTCACGTTTAATGCACTATGGAAGCTTCAAGCATGTATCTACTTCACGTTTAATGCACTGTGGAAGCTTCAAGCATTCTACTACACGTTTAATGCACTGTGGAAGCTTCAAGCATGTATCTACTTCAAGTTTAACGCACTGTGGAAGCTTCAAGCATGTATCTACTTCACGTTTAACACACCATGGAAGCTTCAAGCATGTATCTACTTCACGTTTAACACACCATGGAAGCTTCAAGCATGTATCTACTTCACATTTAACATGCCATGGAAGCTTCAAGCATGTATCTACTTCACGTTTAACACACCATGGAAGCTTCAAGCATGTATCTACTTCACATTTAACATGCCATGGACGCTTCAAGCATATATCTACTTCACGTTTAACACACATGGAAGCTTCAAGCATGTATCTACTTCACATTACATGCCATGGACGCTTCAAGCATGTATCTACTTCACGTTTAACACGCCATGGAAGCTTCAATCATGTATTACTTCAACGTTTAACACGCATGGAAGCTTCAAGCATGTATCTACTTCACATTTAACACGCCATGGAAGCTTCAAGCATGTATCTACTTCACGTTTAACACGCCATGGAAGCTTCAAGCATGTATCTACTTCACGTTTAACACGCCATGGAAGCTTCAATCAGGTATCTGCTTCACGTTTAATGCACTGTGGAAGCTTCAAGCATGTATCTACTTCACGTTTAACACGCCATGGAAGCTTCAAGCATGTATCTGCTTCACGTTTAACACACCATGGAAGCTTCAAGCATGTATCTACTTCACATTTAACACGCCATGGAAGCCTCAAGCATGTATCTACTTCACGTTTAATGCACTGTGGAAGCTTCAAGCATGTATCTACTTCACGTTTAACACGCCATGGAAGCTTCAATAATGTATCTGCTTCACGTTTAACACACCATGGAAGCTTCAAGCATGTATCTACTTCACGTTTAATGCACTGTGTAAGCTTCAAGCATGTATCTACTTCACGTTTAATGCACTGTGTAAGCTTCAAGCATGTATCTACTTCACGTTTAATGCACTGTGTAAGCTTCAAGCATGTATCTACTTCACATTTAACATGCCATGGAAGCTTCAAGCATATACATATATCTACTTCACGTTTAACACGCCATGGAAGCTTCAAGCATGTATCTACTTCACATTTAACACGCCATGGAAGCTTCAAGCATGTATCTACTTCACATTTAACACGCCATGGAAGCCTCAAGCATATATCTACTTCACGTTTAACACGCCATGGAAGCTTCAAGCATGTATCTACTTCACATTTAGCACGCCATGGACGCTTCAAGCATATATCTACTTCATGTTTATCACGCCATGGAAGCTTCAAGCATGTATCTACTTCACGTTTAACACACAATGGAAGCTTCAAGCATGTATCTACTTCATGTTTAGCGCACCATGGAAGCTTCAAGCATGTATCTGCTTCACATTTATGATTTAGCACAACATGGAAGCTTCAAGCATGTATCTACTTCACGTTTAATGCACTGTGGAAGCTTCAAGCATATATCTACTTCACGTTTAACACACCATGGAAGCTTCAAGCATGTATCTACCTCATGTTTAGCGCACCATGGAAGCTTCAAGCATGTATCTACTTCACGTTTAATGCACTATGGAAGCTTCAAGCATGTATCTACTTCACGTTTAATGCACTCTGGAAGCTTCAATCATGTATCTACTTCACGTTTAATGCACTCTGGAAGCTTCAAGCATGTATCTACTTCACGTTTAATGCACTCTGGAAGCTTCAAGCATGTATCTACTTCACGTTTAATGCACTCTGGAAGCTTCAAGCATGTATCTACTTCACGTTTAATGCACTCTGGAAGCTTCAAGCATGTATCTACTTCACGTTTAATGCACTCTGGAAGCTTCAAGCATGTATCTACTTCACGTTTAATGCATTCTGGAAGCTTCAAGCATGTATCTACTTCTCGTTTAATGCACTGTGGAAGCTTCAAGCATGTATCTACTACACGTTTAATGCACTGTGGAAGCTTCAAGCCTGTATCTGCTTCAAGTTTAACGCACTGTGGAAGCTTCAAGCATGTATCTGCTTCAAGTTTAATGCACTGTGGAAGCTTCAAGCATGTATCTACTACACGTTTAATGCACTGTGGAAGCTTCAAGCATGTATCTGCTTCAAGTTTAACGCACTGTGGAAGCTTCAAGCATGTATCTACTACACGTTTAATGCACTGTGGAAGCTTCAAGCATGTATCTACTACACGTTTAATGCACTGTGGAAGCTTCAAGCATGTATCTGCTTCACGTTTAATGCACTGTGGAAGCTTCAAGCATGTATCTACTTCATGTTTAATGCACTGTGGAAGCTTCAATCATGTATCTGCTTCATGTTTAATGCACTGTGGAAGCTTCAAACATGTATCTACTTCACATTTAACATGCCATGGAAGCTTGAAGCATGTATCTACTTCACGTTTAACACACCATGGAAGCTTCAAGCATGTATCTACTTCACGTTTAACACACCATGGAAGCTTCAAGCATGTATCTACTTCACGTTTAACACACCATGGAAGCTTCAAGCATGTATCTACTTCACATTTAACATGCCATGGAAGCTTCAAGCATGCATCTACTTCACGTTTAACACACCATGGAAGCTTCAAGCATGTATCTACTTCACATTTAACATGCCATGGACGCTTCAAGCATATATCTACTTCACGTTTAACACACCATGGAAGCTTCAAGCATGTATCTACTTCACATTTAACATGCCATGGACGCTTCAAGCATGTATCTACTTCACATTTAACATGCCATGGAAGCTTCAAGCATGTATCTACTTCACGTTTAATGCACTCTGGAAGCTTCAAGCATGTATCTACTTCACGTTTAATGCATTCTGGAAGCTTCAAGCATGTATCTACTTCTCGTTTAATGCACTGTGTAAGCTTCAAGCATGTATCTACTTCACGTTTAATGCACTGTGTAAGCTTCAAGCATGTATCTACTTCACGTTTAATGCACTGTGTAAGCTTCAAGAATGTATCTACTTCACATTTAACATGCCATGGAAGCTTCAAGCATATACATATATCTACTTCACGTTTAACACGCCATGGAAGCTTCAAGCATGTATCTACTTCACATTTAACACGCCATGGAAGCCTCAATGCATGTATCTACTTCACATTTAACACGCCATGGAAGCCTCAAGCATATATCTACTTCACGTTTAACACGCCATGGAAGCTTCAAGCATGTATCTACTTCACATTTAGCACGCCATGGACGCTTCAAGCATATATCTACTTCATGTTTATTACGCCATGGAAGCTTCAAGCATGTATCTACTTCACGTTTAATGCACTGTGGAAGCTTCAAGCCTGTATCTGCTTCAAGTTTAACGCACTGTGGAAGCTTCAAGCATGTATCTGCTTCAAGTTTAATGCACTGTGGAAGCTTCAAGCATGTATCTACTACACGTTTAATGCACTGTGGAAGCTTCAAGCATGTATCTGCTTCAAGTTTAACGCACTGTGGAAGCTTCAAGCATGTATCTACTACACGTTTAATGCACTGTGGAAGCTTCAAGCATGTATCTACTACACGTTTAATGCACTGTGGAAGCTTCAAGCATGTATCTGCTTCACGTTTAATGCACTGTGGAAGCTTCAAGCATGTATCTACTTCATGTTTAATGCACTGTGGAAGCTTCAAGCATGTATCTGCTTCATGTTTAATGCACTGTGGAAGCTTCAAACATGTATCTACTTCACATTTAACATGCCATGGAAGCTTCAAGCATGTATCTACTTCACGTTTAACACACCATGGAAGCTTCAAGCATGTATCTACTTCACGTTTAACACACCATGGAAGCTTCAAGCATGTATCTACTTCACGTTTAACACACCATGGAAGCTTCAAGCATGTATCTACTTCACATTTAACATGCCATGGAAGCTTCAAGCATGCATCTACTTCACGTTTAACACACCATGGAAGCTTCAAGCATGTATCTACTTCACATTTAACATGCCATGGACGCTTCAAGCATATATCTACTTCACGTTTAACACACCATGGAAGCTTCAAGCATGTATCTACTTCACATTTAACATGCCATGGACGCTTCAAGCATGTATCTACTTCACATTTAACATGCCATGGACGCTTCAAGCATGTATCTACTTCACGTTTAATGCACTCTGGAAGCTTCAAGCATGTATCTACTTCACGTTTAATGCATTCTGGAAGCTTCAAGCATGTATCTACTTCTCGTTTAATGCACTGTGTAAGCTTCAAGCATGTATCTACTTCACGTTTAATGCACTGTGTAAGCTTCAAGCATGTATCTACTTCACGTTTAATGCACTGTGTAAGCTTCAAGAATGTATCTACTTCACATTTAACATGCCATGGAAGCTTCAAGCATATACATATATCTACTTCACGTTTAACACGCCATGGAAGCTTCAAGCATGTATCTACTTCACATTTAACACGCCATGGAAGCCTCAATGCATGTATCTACTTCACATTTAACACGCCATGGAAGCCTCAAGCATATATCTACTTCACGTTTAACACGCCATGGAAGCTTCAAGCATGTATCTACTTCACATTTAGCACGCCATGGACGCTTCAAGCATATATCTACTTCATGTTTATCACGCCATGGAAGCTTCAAGCATGTATCTACTTCACGTTTAACACACAATGGAAGCTTCAAGCATGTATCTACTTCATGTTTAGCGCACCATGGAAGCTTCAAGCATGTATCTGCTTCACATTTATGATTTAGCACAACATGGAAGCTTCAAGCATGTATCTACTTCACGTTTAATGCACTGTGGAAGCTTCAAGCATATATCTACTTCACGTTTAACACACCATGGAAGCTTCAAGCATGTATCTACCTCATGTTTAGCGCACCATGGAAGCTTCAAGCATGTATCTACTTCACGTTTAATGCACTATGGAAGCTTCAAGCATGTATCTACTTCACGTTTAATGCACTCTGGAAGCTTCAAGCATGTATCTACTTCACGTTTAATGCACTCTGGAAGCTTCAAGCATGTATCTACTTCACGTTTAATGCACTCTGGAAGCTTCAAGCATGTATCTACTTCACGTTTAATGCACTCTGGAAGCTTCAAGCATGTATCTACTTCACGTTTAATGCATTCTGGAAGCTTCAAGCATGTATCTACTTCTCGTTTAATGCACTGTGGAAGCTTCAAGCATGTATCTACTACACGTTTAATGCACTGTGGAAGCTTCAAGCCTGTATCTGCTTCAAGTTTAACGCACTGTGGAAGCTTCAAGCATATATCTACTACACGTTTAATGCACTGTGGAAGCTTCAAGCATGTATCTGCTTCAAGTTTAATGCACTGTGGAAGCTTCAAGCATGTATCTACTACACGTTTAATGCACTGTGGAAGCTTCAAGCATGTATCTGCTTCAAGTTTAACGCACTGTGGAAGCTTCAAGCATGTATCTACTACACGTTTAATGCACTGTGGAAGCTTCAAGCATGTATCTACTACACGTTTAATGCACTGTGGAAGCTTCAAGCATGTATCTACTTCACGTTTAATGCACTGTGGAAGCTTCAAGCATGTATCTGCTTCAAGTTTAACGCACTGTGGAAGCTTCAATCATGTATCTGCTTCAAGTTTAATGCACTGTGGAAGCTTCAAGCATATATCTACTTCACGTTTAATGCACTGTGGAAGCTTCAAGCATGTATCTACTTCACGTTTAACACACCATGGAAGCTTCAAGCATGTATCTACTTCACGTTTAACACACCATGGAAGCTTCAAGCATGTATCTACTTCACATTTAACATGCCATGGAAGCTTCAAGCATGTATCTACTTCACGTTTAACACACCGTGGAAGCTTCAAGCATGTATCTACTTCACATTTAACATGCCATGGACGCTTCAAGCATATATCTACTTCACGTTTAACACACCATGGAAGCTTCAAGCATGTATCTACTTCACATTTAACATGCCATGGACGCTTCAAGCATGTATCTACTTCACGTTTAACACGCCATGGAAGCTTCAATCATGTATCTACTTCACGTTTAACACGCCATGGAAGCTTCAAGCATGTATCTACTTCACATTTAACACGCCATGGAAGCTTCAAGCATGTATCTACTTCACGTTTAACACGCCATGGAAGCTTCAAGCATGTATCTACTTCACGTTTAACACGCCATGGAAGCTTCAATCAGGTATCTGCTTCACGTTTAATGCACTGTGGAAGCTTCAAGCATGTATCAACTTCACGTTTAACACGCCATGGAAGCTTCAAGCATGTATCTGCTTCACGTTTAACACACCATGGAAGCTTCAAGCATGTATCTACTTCACATTTAACACGCCATGGAAGCCTAAAGCATGTATCTACTTCACGTTTAATGCACTGTGGAAGCTTCAAGCATGTATCTACTTCACGTTTAACACGCCATGGAAGCTTCAATAATGTATCTGCTTCACGTTTAACACACCATGGAAGCTTCAAGCATGTATCTACTTCACGTTTAATGCACTGTGTAAGCTTCAAGCATGTATCTACTTCACGTTTAATGCACTGTGTAAGCTTCAAGCATGTATCTACTTCACGTTTAATGCACTGTGTAAGCTTCAAGCATGTATCTACTTCACATTTAACATGCCATGGAAGCTTCAAGCATATACATATATCTACTTCACGTTTAACACGCCATGGAAGCTTCAAGCATGTATCTACTTCACATTTAACACGCCATGGAAGCTTCAATGCATGTATCTACTTCACATTTAACACGCCATGGAAGCCTCAAGCATATATCTACTTCACGTTTAACACGCCATGGAAGCTTCAAGCATGTATCTACTTCACATTTAGCACGCCATGGACGCTTCAAGCATATATCTACTTCATGTTTATCACGCCATGGAAGCTTCAAGCATGTATCTACTTCACGTTTAACACACAATGGAAGCTTCAAGCATGTATCTACTTCATGTTTAGCGCACCATGGAAGCTTCAAGCATGTATCTGCTTCACATTTATGATTTAGCACAACATGGAAGCTTCAAGCATGTATCTACTTCACGTTTAATGCACTGTGGAAGCTTCAAGCATATATCTACTTCACGTTTAACACACCATGGAAGCTTCAAGCATGTATCTACCTCATGTTTAGCGCACCATGGAAGCTTCAAGCATGTATCTACTTCACGTTTAATGCACTATGGAAGCTTCAAGCATGTATCTACTTCACGTTTAATGCACTCTGGAAGCTTCAATCATGTATCTACTTCACGTTTAATGCACTCTGGAAGCTTCAAGCATGTATCTACTTCACGTTTAATGCACTCTGGAAGCTTCAAGCATGTATCTACTTCACGTTTAATGCACTCTGGAAGCTTCAAGCATGTATCTACTTCACGTTTAATGCACTCTGGAAGCTTCAAGCATGTATCTACTTCACGTTTAATGCACTCTGGAAGCTTCAAGCATGTATCTACTTCACGTTTAATGCATTCTGGAAGCTTCAAGCATGTATCTACTTCTCGTTTAATGCACTGTGGAAGCTTCAAGCATGTATCTACTACACGTTTAATGCACTGTGGAAGCTTCAAGCCTGTATCTGCTTCAAGTTTAACGCACTGTGGAAGCTTCAAGCATATATCTACTACACGTTTAATGCACTGTGGAAGCTTCAAGCATGTATCTGCTTCAAGTTTAATGCACTGTGGAAGCTTCAAGCATGTATCTACTACACGTTTAATGCACTGTGGAAGCTTCAAGCATGTATCTGCTTCAAGTTTAACGCACTGTGGAAGCTTCAAGCATGTATCTACTACACGTTTAATGCACTGTGGAAGCTTCAAGCATGTATCTACTACACGTTTAATGCACTGTGGAAGCTTCAAGCATGTATCTGCTTCACGTTTAATGCACTGTGGAAGCTTCAAGCATGTATCTACTTCATGTTTAATGCACTGTGGAAGCTTCAATCATGTATCTGCTTCAAGTTTAATGCACTGTGGAAGCTTCAAACATGTATCTACTTCACATTTAACATGCCATGGAAGCTTGAAGCATGTATCTACTTCACGTTTAACACACCATGGAAGCTTCAAGCATGTATCTACTTCACGTTTAACACACCATGGAAGCTTCAAGCATGTATCTACTTCACGTTTAACACACCATGGAAGCTTCAAGCATGTATCTACTTCACATTTAACATGCCATGGAAGCTTCAAGCATGCATCTACTTCACGTTTAACACACCATGGAAGCTTCAAGCATGTATCTACTTCACATTTAACATGCCATGGACGCTTCAAGCATATATCTACTTCACGTTTAACACACCATGGAAGCTTCAAGCATGTATCTACTTCACATTTAACATGCCATGGACGCTTCAAGCATGTATCTACTTCACGTTTAACACGCCATGGAAGCTTCAATCATGTATCTACTTCACGTTTAACACGCCATGGAAGCTTCAAGCATGTATCTACTTCACATTTAACACGCCATGGAAGCTTCAAGCATGTATCTACTTCACGTTTAACACGCCATGGAAGCTTCAAGCATGTATCTACTTCACGTTTAACACGCCATGGAAGCTTCAATCAGGTATCTGCTTCACGTTTAATGCACTGTGGAAGCTTCAAGCATGTATCTACTTCACGTTTAACACGCCATGGAAGCTTCAAGCATGTATCTGCTTCACGTTTAACACACCATGGAAGCTTCAAGCATGTATCTACTTCACATTTAACACGCCATGGAAGCCTCAAGCATGTATCTACTTCACTTTTAATGCACTGTGGAAGCTTCAAGCATGTATCTACTTCACGTTTAACACGCCATGGAAGCTTCAATAATGTATCTGCTTCACGTTTAACACACCATGGAAGCTTCAAGCATGTATCTACTTCACGTTTAATGCACTGTGTAAGCTTCAAGCATGTATCTACTTCACGTTTAATGCACTGTGTAAGCTTCAAGCATGTATCTACTTCACGTTTAATGCACTGTGTAAGCTTCAAGCATGTATCTACTTCACATTTAACATGCCATGGAAGCTTCAAGCATATACATATATCTACTTCACGTTTAACACGCCATGGAAGCTTCAAGCATGTATCTACTTCACATTTAACACGCCATGGAAGCTTCAAGCATGTATCTACTGCACATTTAACACGCCATGGAAGCCTCAAGCATATATCTACTTCACGTTTAACACGCCATGGAAGCTTCAAGCATGTATCTACTTCACATTTAACACGCCATGGACGCTTCAAGCATATATCTACTTCACGTTTAACACGCCATGGAAGCTTCAAGCATGTATCTACTTCACGTTTAGCACACAATGGAAGCTTCAAGCATGTATCTACTTCATGTTTAGCGCACCATGGAAGCTTCAAGCATGTATCTGTTTCACATTTATGATTTAGCACAACATGGAAGCTTCAAGCATGTATCTACTTCACGTTTAATGCACTGTGGAAGCTTCAAGCATATATCTACTTCACGTTTAACACACCATGGAAGCTTCAAGCATGTATCTACCTCATGTTTAGCGCGCCATGGAAGCTTCAAGCATGTATCTACTTCACGTTTAATGCACTATGGAAGCTTCAAGCATGTATCTACTTCACGTTTAATGCACTGTGGAAGCTTCAAGCATATATCTACTTCACGTTTAACACACCATGGAAGCTTCAAGCATGTATCTACCTCATGTTTAGCGCACCATGGAAGCTTCAAGCATGTATCTACTTCACGTTTAATGCACTATGGAAGCTTCAAGCATGTATCTACTTCTCGTTTAATGCACTCTGGAAGCTTCAAGCATGTATCTACTTCACGTTTAATGCACTCTGGAAGCTTCAAGCATGTATCTACTTCACGTTTAATGCACTCTGGAAGCTTCAAGCATGTATCTACTTCACGTTTAATGCATTCTGGAAGCTTCAAGCATGTATCTACTTCTCGTTTAATGCACTGTGGAAGCTTCAAGCATGTATCTACTACACGTTTAACGCACTGTGGAAGCTTCAAGCATATATCTACTACACGTTTAATGCACTGTGGAAGCTTCAAGCATGTATCTGCTTCAAGTTTAATGCACTGTGGAAGCTTCAAGCATGTATCTACTACACGTTTAATGCACTGTGGAAGCTTCAAGCATGTATCTGCTTCAAGTTTAACGCACTGTGGAAGCTTCAAACATGTATCTACTACACGTTTAATGCACTGTGGAAGCTTCAAGCATGTATCTACTACACGTTTAATGCACTGTGGAAGCTTCAAGCATGTATCTGCTTCAAGTTTAACGCACTGTGGAAGCTTCAAGCATGTATCTTCTTCACATTTAACACGCCATGGAAGCTTCAATGCATGTATCTACTTCACATTTAACACGCCATGGAAGCCTCAAGCATATATCTACTTCACGTTTAACACGCCATGGAAGCTTCAAGATGTATCTACTTCACGTTTAATGCTTTCTGGAAGCTTCAAGCATGTATCTACTTCACGTTTAATGCACTCTGGAAGCTTCAAGCATGTATCTACTTCACGTTTAATGCACTCTGGAAGCTTCAAGCATGTATCTACTTCACGTTTAATGCA
>JABXNX010001148.1:0-13542 GCA_014843695.1 Archivesica marissinica | reverse complement strand
AAAACGAATTAAATACACGCGAACTCATCAACAACGTCTCGCAAGACAAATCCATTCCGGCGCTCGTTGAACTTGAGATTTGTGTAGCTGTACAAACTGCCTCATTATGCCCAGAATTGACGAACATAACTGTTGTCATGGGAGTGATTTGACAGTCAACAACCTTCAGAACGATTAGCGCAATGTGTGTGTTTTACGTTTATTTATCGTCGCTACCGGTTGCCCATATGAGCGACGCCTCCTGAAGAGATTAGTTATTTCAGATTTTGGAGGATAGTGCATGATACAGACAGAGACCCATTCCAGAATCTCCTCTTGTTCTTTTACGTGCACGGTGTAAAGCACCGAGACGAGACCTCGGTTTAACGTCCCATCTGAAAGACTGTTAATTTTATTAGGGTCAGACGGGGGATCGAACCTGCGATCCCTGGATTACAGGTCCAGCGGATTAGCGCAATGGTTAGCGCGCTTGCTTCTCATCAATGCAACCCGGGATCGATCATCGGACCGGGAAGTGTGTGAGATGGTACGGTTGTCGCCAGATCGGACAGGTGTGTTTTCTCCGGGTACTCCAGTTTCCTTTCAAACGAATGACCACATTTACGCTTTCATCCGCGCAGACGAGAGTGATTAATATAAGTTGTTAAAACTTGCTTCGCAATCGTTGTAAAATACATCTAAATAAATTTAAAATAGAACACGAGACTATGGCAACTTTAGTGTTGAATCTTGTTTCGAGTGTCGCCTATATCTAAATAATGACGTGCAACATTATCAGTATGTATATATATGGAGAAGCAAAAGGGTTGGGCCATAAGTTTTAACAACATTAGTTTCGGCCCACACCAACATACTAGATTGTAATTAACAAAGAGACTGAATAAAAGAGCATTGCAATTAAGATATTAATTTTTGATTACAATTAAGGGGATAATAATGGATATGAAAAAAAGTACAAAATAATAAAAGCATTAAGAAATGCAATTCGCAACTACTACACATTCCCTGTGCCACACCGTATTAGTTGACTCGCTTATATCAGTTTGTTTCTTTGTTTTGTTTCTGGGACTTAACGTCGCACAAACTGCATGGTGTATGGTGGAGATGGTGATGACATTGATTGATGTACCATGTATGGTGGAGATGGTGCTGACATTGATAGATGCACCCTGTATGGTGGAGATGGTGTTGACATTGACACATGTGCCCTGTGTGGTGGAGATGGTGATGACATTGATAGATGTGCCATGTATGGTGGAGATGGTGCTGACATTGATAGATGTGCCATGTATGGTGGAGATGGTGATGACATTGATAGATGTGCCATGTATGGTGGAGATGGTGATGACATTGATACATGTGCCATGTATGGTGGAGATGCTGATGACATTGATACATGTGCCATGTATGGTGGAGATGGTGATGCCATTGATATATGTGCCATGTATGATGGAGATGGTGATGACATTCATAGATGTACCATGTATGGTGGAGATGGTGCTGACATTGATAGATGTACCATGTATGGTGGAGATGGTGCTGACATTGATAGATGCACCCTGTATGGTGGAGATGGTGCTGACATTGATAGATGCACCCTGTATGGTGGAGATGGTGTTGACATTGAAACGTGTGCCCTGTGTGGTGGAGATGGTGATGACATTGATAGATGTGCCATGTATGGTGGAGATGGTGATGACATTGATAGATGTGCCATGTATGGTGGTGATGGTGATGACATTGATAGATGTGCCATGTATGGTGGAGATGGTGATGACATTGATACACGTGCCATGTATTGTGGAGATGGTGATGACATTGATACATGTTCCATGTATGGTGGAGATGGTGATGCCATTGATATATGTGCCATGTATGGTGGAGATGGTGATGACATTGATACATGTGCCATGTATGGTGGAGTTGGTGATGCCATTGATAGATGTGCCATGTATGGTGGAGATGGTGCTGACATTGATAGATGTGCCATGTATGGTGGAGATGGTGATGACATTGATAGATGTGCCATGTATGGTGGAGATGGTGCTGACATTGATAGATGTACCATGTACGGTGGAGCTGGTGTTGCCATTGATAGATGTACCATGTATGGTGGAGATGGTGCTGACATTTATGCATGTACCATGTATGGTGGAGATGGTGCTGACATTGATACATGTGCCATGTATGGTGGAGATGGTGCTGACATTGATAGATGTACCATGTATGGTGGAGATGGTGCTGACATTGATAGATGTACCATGTATGGTGGAGATGGTGCTGACATTGACACATGTGCCCTGTGTGGTGGAGATGGTGATGACATTGATAGATGTGCCATGTATGGTGGAGATGGTGATGACATTGATAGATGTGCCATGTATGGTGGAGATGGTTCTGACATTGATAGATGTGCCATGTATGGTGGAGATGGTGATGCCATTGATAGATGCACCCTGTATGGTGGAGATGGTGTTGACATTGATAGATGTGCCATGTATGGTGGAGATGGTGATGCCATTGATAGATGCACCCTGTATGGTGGAGATGGTGTTGACATTGACACATGTGCCCTGTGTGGTGGAGATGATGGTGACATTGATAGATGTGCCTGTATGGTGGAGATGGTGATGACATTGATAGATGTTCCATGTATGGTGGAGATGGTGATGACATTGATAGATGTGCCATGTATGGTGGAGATGGTGCTGACATTGATACATGTGCCATGTATGGTGGAGATGGTGCTGACATTGATAGATGTGCCATGTATGGTGGAGATGGTTCTGACATTGATAGATGTACCATGTGTGGGTGTGTGTGTGTGTGTTGGTGGGTGGTGTTGTTGTGTGTGTGTTGGAGATGGTGTTGACATTGATGGATGTACCATGTATGGTGGAGATGGTGATGACATTAATAGATGTCCATGTATGGTGGAGATGGTGTTGCCATTGATAGATGTACCATGTATGGTGGAGATGGTGCTGACATTGATGCATGTACCATGTATGGTGGAGATGGTGCTGACATTGATAGATGTGCCATGTATGGTGGAGATGGTGCTGACATTGATAGATGTACCATGTATGGTGGAGATGGTGCTGACATTGATAGATGTACCATGTATGGTGGAGATGGTGCTGACATTGACAGATGTGCCCTGTGTGGTGGAGATGGTGATGACATTGATAGATGTGCCATGTATGGTGGAGATGGTGATGACATTGATAGATGTGCCATGTATGGTGGAGATGGTTCTGACATTGATAGATGTGCCATGTATGGTGGAGATGGTGATGCCATTGATAGATGCACCCTGTATGGTGGAAATGGTGTTGACATTGATAGATGTGCCATGTATGGTGGAGATGGTGATGCCATTGATAGATGCACCCTGTATGGTGGAGATGGTGTTGACATTGACACATGTGCCCTGTGTGGTGGAGATGATGATGACATTGATAGATGTGCCATGTATGGTGGAGATGGTGATGACATTGATAGATGTACCATGTATGGTGGAGATGGTGATGACGTTGATAGATGTACCATGTATGGTGGAGATTGTGATGACATTGATACATGTGCCATGTATGGTGGAGATGGTGATGACATTGATAGATGTACCATGTATGGTGGAGATGGTGCTGACATTGATAGATGTACCATGTATGGTGGAGATGGTGCTGACATTGATAGATGCACCCTGTATGGTGGAGACGGTGTTGACATTGACACATGTGCCCTATGTGTTGGAGATGGTGATGACATTGATAGATGTGCCATGTATGGTGGAGATGGTGATGACATTGGTAGATGTGCCATGTATGGTGGAGACGGTGATGACATTGATAGATGTGCCATGTATGGTGGAGATGGTGATGACATTGATATATGTGACATGTATGGTGGAGATGGTGCTGACATTGATGCATGTGCCATGTATGGTGGAGATGGTGCTCACATTGATAGATGTGCCATGTATGGTGGAGATGGTGATGACATTGATAGATGTGCCATGTATGGTGGAGATGGTGCTCACATTGATAGATGTGCCATGTATGGTGGAGATGGTGCTGACATTGATAGATGTACCATGTACGGTGGAGATGGTGATGACATTGATAGATGTACCATGTATGGTGGAGATGGTGCTGACATTGATGCATGTACCATGTATGGTGGAGATGGTGCTGACATTGATAGATGTGCCATGTATGGTGGAGATGTTGCTGACATTGATAGATGTACCATGTATGGTGGAGATGGTGCTGACATTGATATATGTACCATGTATGGTGGAGATGGTGCTGACATTGATAGATGTACCATGTATGGTGGAGATGGTGATGACATTGATACATGTGTCCTGCATGGTGGAGATGGTGCTGACATTGATAGATGTACCATGTATGGTGGAGATGGTGCTGACATTGATCGATGTACCATGTATGGTGGAGATGGTGATGACATTGATACATGTGTCCTGCATGGTGGAGATGGTGCTGACATTGATAGATGCGCCCTTTTTGGTGTAGATGGTGACGACATTGACTATACAGTCAAACTTGCTCGAAAAACCACGTCTATTAATGAGACCACTTGTAGTAAGAATCTACTTTTCAGTTCCCGTTTGTGTTGTTAAAGAAGTTAAAGGAACACATTAGCTTGTATTAAGAGACCATTCTTGCTCAGAGATCGCTTTTTGCTCTTCCAATTGGTAGTCTCTTAATACAAGTTTGACTGTATTATATTATATCTATTAATCTTCTATCTTGTGCCATCATGTTTAGAGAAGCCGGATAATAGAAATCCTATACATTTTATATCTTTTATTTATATACAATACCAATCAGTTCTTCGCTGTGCTGTCACAATATGTCCTCAAGTTATTTGTATGGTTCTAGCTTCTTAATGAAATGGAATCTCAGTATTAGTATTTTCTTTTTAACGTTTTCCAGATATTCCCTCTCAATATGCATGCCTAACTCGCATGTTTAAAAAGAAAGTTTAATGTGACAGATAACCGTTATATTTATTAGGCTTGTAATTGGGGATATTAATGACACCGTAGCAATTGTAAGACGTTTTAAGGAATGTTATCTGCCCCTCTAGTTTTCTTAGAATCACGTGTATCCAATGATGTTTGCTCATCTATGAATCAGCGCAATTTCTTCCGAGTTCTTTCAGAATGTGACGATATTACCAATGGAATTTGCAACATTTGAAAAAATCATTTAACACTTTAGCTACATAAACTGTCTCGGACTGAGCGTCGACTGATCTATTTGGTAAGTACTGTGTGTAATTTATTATTTGTTATTGAAATGACATGAAAAGGAAATATAAACATATTGAAAACAGATTTAACGTCCGATTAGCTAACTTAGTTTAACATATGCTGCTAATGGCATATTTGGTTTTTCTATTACCTCCCTTGACAGATAAAGTCCGATTTATCCCGAACTGTATATTGGTCCTTTTACTTGGAAACCTTTGTTTTTATTGTTGTTCCCTAACAAGATATGAGGATATAAGGAATATGATCAAAATCATCTTAATTAATTGATAACACATGTTTACAGTACATTATCCATTGTAGGATATATGTCGAAATATAATAATTTAATAATTATAAAATTAGAACACGGATGAAAATTGATAGCATATGGTGCAAAGGAAGCAACGATAAAAACAGAGGAAACCATTTAAGGGGAGTAATCTACTATTCAGGGGCAGTAACTGACGAATGCCTCTCATTGGTACATTAATAGCACGTGTGACTATCTTCGTGTTAGTGACTATTTTCGTGTTAGTGACTATCTTCGTGTTAGTGACTATCTTCGTGGTGTTAGTGACTATCTTCGTGTTAGTGACTATCTTCGTGGTGTTAGTGACTATCTTCGTGTTAGTGACTATCTTCGTGTTAGTGACTATCTTCGTGTTAGTGACTATCTTCGTGGTGTTAGTGACTATCTTCGTGGTGTTAGTGACTATCTTCGTGTTAGTGACTATCTTCGTGTTAGTGACTATCTTCGTGTTAGTGACTATCTTCGTGGTGTTAGTGACTATCTTCGTGGTGTTAGTGACTATCTTCGTGTTAGTGACTATCTTCGTGTTAGTGACTATCTTCGTGTTAGTGACTATCTTCGTGGGTTAGTGACTATTTCGTGTTAGTGACTATCTTCGTGTTAGTGACTATCTTCGTGTTAGTGACTATCTCGGGTTAGTGACTATCTTCGTGTTAGTGACTATCTTCGTGTTAGTGACTATCTTCGTGGTGTTAGTGACTATCTTCGTGGTGTTAGTGACTATCTTCGTGTTAGTGACTATCTTCGTGGTGTTAGTGACTATCTTCGTGGTGTTAGTGACTATTTTCGTGGTGTTAGTGACTATCTTCGTGTTAGTGACTATCTTCGTGTTAGTGACTATCTTCGTGTTAGTGACTATTTTCGTGGTGTTAGTGACTATTTTCGTGTTAGTGACTATCTCCGTGTTAGTGACTATCTCCGTGTTAGTGACTATCTTCGTGGTGTTAGTGAATATTTTCGTGTTAGTGACTATCTCCGTGTTAGTGACTATCTTCGTGGTGTTAGTGACTATCTTCGTGGTGTTAGTGACTATCTTCGTGGTGTTAGTGACTATCTTCGTGGTGTTAGTGACTATCTCCGTGTTAGTGACTATCTCCGTGTTAGTGACTATCTTCGTGGTGTTAGTGACTATTTTCGTGTTAGTGACTATCTCCGTGTTAGTGACTATCTTCGTGGTGTTAGTGACTATCTTCGTGGTGTTAGTGACTATCTTCGTGGTGTTAGTGACTATCTTCGTGGTGTTAGTGACTATCTTCGTGTTAGTGACTATCTTCGTGTTAGTGACTATCTTCGTGTTAGTGACTATCTTCGTGTTAGTGACTATCTTCGTGGTGTTAGTGACTATCTCCGTGTTAGTGACTATCTCCGTGTTAGTGACTATCTTCGTGGTGTTAGTGACTATTTTCGTGTTAGTGACTATCTCCGTGTTAGTGACTATCTTCGTGGTGTTAGTGACTATCTTCGTGGTGTTAGTGACTATCTTCGTGGTGTTAGTGACTATCTTCGTGGTGTTAGTGACTATCTTCGTGGTGTTAGTGACTATTTTCGTGGTGTTAGTGACTATCTTCGTGTTAGTGACTATCTTCGTGTTAGTGACTATCTTCGTGTTAGTGACTATTTTCGTGGTGTTAGTGACTATTTTCGTGTTAGTGACTATCTCCGTGTTAGTGACTATCTTCGTGTTAGTGACTATCTTCGTGGTGTTAGTGACTATCTTCGTGTTAGTGACTATCTCCGTGTTAGTGACTATCTTCGTGGTGTTAGTGACTATCTTCGTGGTGTTAGTGACTATCTTCGTGGTGTTAGTGACTATCTTCGTGGTGTTAGTGACTATCTTCGTGTTAGTGACTATCTTCGTGGTGTTAGTGACTATCTTCGTGTTAGTGACTATCTTCGTGTTAGTGACTATCTTCGTGGTGTTAGTGACTATCTTCGTGGTGTTAGTGACTATCTTCGTGGTGTTAGTGACTATCTTCGTGGTGTTAGTGACTATCTTCGTGTTAGTGACTATCTTCGTGGTTTAGTGACTATCTTCGTGGTGTTAGTGACTATCTTCGTGTTAGTGACTATCTTCGTGGTGTTAGTGACTATCTTCGTGGTGTTAGTGACTATCTTCGTGTTAGTGACTATCTTCGTGGTGTTAGTGACTATCTTCGTGTTAGTGACTATCTTCGTGGTGTTAGTGACTATCTTCGTGTTAGTGACTATCTTCGTGGTGTTAGTGACTATCTTCGTGTTAGTGACTATCTTCGTGGTGTTAGTGACTATCTTCGTGTTAGTGACTATCTTCGTGTTAGTGACTATCTTCGTGGTGTTAGTGACTATCTTCGTGGTGTTAGTGACTATCTTCGTGTTAGTGACTATCTTCGTGGTGTTAGTGACTATCTTCGTGTTAGTGACTATCTTCGTGTTAGTGACTATCTTCGTGGTGTTAGTGACTATCTTCGTGTTAGTGACTATCTTCGTGTTAGTGACTATCTTCGTGGTGTTAGTGACTATCTTCGTGGTGTTAGTGACTATCTTCGTGTGTTAGTGACTATCTTCGTGGTGTTAGTGACTATTTTCGTGGTGTTAGTGACTATCTTCGTGTTAGTGACTATCTTCGTGGTGTTAGTGACTATCTTCGTGGTGTTAGTGACTATCTTCGTGGTGTTAGTGACTATCTTCGTGGTGTTAGTGACTATCTTCGTGTTAGTGACTATCTTCGTGGTGTTAGTGACTATCTTCGTGTTAGTGACTATCTTCGTGTTAGTGACTATCTTCGTGTTAGTGACTATCTTCGTGGTGTTAGTGACTATCTTCGTGTTAGTGACTATCTCCGTGTTAGTGACTATCTCGTGTTAGTGACTATCTTCGTGGTGTTAGTGACTATTTTCGTGTTAGTGACTATCTCCGTGTTAGTGACTATCTTCGTGGTGTTAGTGACTATCTTCGTGGTGTTAGTGACTATCTTCGTGTTAGTGACTATCTTCGTGTTAGTGACTATCTTCGTGGTGTTAGTGACTATCTTCGTGGTGTTAGTGACTATCTTCGTGGTGTTAGTGACTATTTTCGTGGTGTTAGTGACTATCTTCGTGTTAGTGACTATCTTCGTGTTAGTGACTATCTTCGTGTTAGTGACTATCTTCGTGGTGTTAGTGAATATCTCCGTGTTAGTGACTATCTCCGTGTTAGTGACTATCTTCGTGGTGTTAGTGACTATCTTCGTGTTAGTGACTATCTTCGTGGTGTTAGTGACTATCTTCGTGGTGTTAGTGACTATCTTCGTGTTAGTGACTATCTTCGTGTTAGTGACTATCTTCGTGTTAGTGACTATCTTCGTGGTGTTAGTGACTATCTTCGTGGTGTTAGTGACTATCTTCGTGTTAGTGACTATCTTCGTGTTAGTGACTATCTTCGTGGTGTTAGTGACTATTTTCGTGTTAGTGACTATTTTCGTGTTAATGACTATTTTCGTGTTAGTGACTATCTTCGTGTTAGTGACTATCTCCGTGTTAGTGACTATCTTCGTGTTAGTGACTATCTTCGTGTTAGTGACTATCTCCGAGGTATTAGTGACTATCTTCGTGGTGTTAGTGACTATCTTCGTGTTAGTGACTATCTTCGTGGTGTTAGTGACTATCTTCGTGGTGTTAGTGACTATCTTCGTGGTGTTAGTGACTATCTTCGTGTTAGTGACTATCTTCGTGGTGTTAGTAACTATCATAGTGGTGTTAGTGACTATCTTCGTGTTAGTGACTATCTTCGTGGTGTTAGTGACTATCTTCGTGTTAGTGACTATATTCGTGTTAGTGAATATCTTCGTGTTAGTGAATATCTTCGTGTTAGTGACTATCTTCGTGTTAGTGAATATCTTCGTGTTAGTGACTATCTTCGTGTTAGTGAATATCTTCGTGTTAGTGACTATCTTCGTGTTAGTGAATATCTTCGTGTTAGTGACTATCTTCGTGTTAGTGAATATCTTCGTGTTAGTGACTATCTTCGTGTTAGTGAATATCTTCGTGTTAGTGACTATCTTCGTGTTAGTGAATATCTTCGTGTTAGTGACTATCTTCGTGTTAGTGAATATCTTCGTGTTAGTGACTATCTTCGTGTTAGTGAATATCTTCGTGTTAGTGACTATCTTCGTGTTAGTGACTATCTTCGTGTTAGTGACTATCTTCGTGTTAGTGACTATCTTCGTGTTAGTGACTATCTTCGTGTTAGTGACTATCTTCGTGTTAGTGACTATCTTCGTGGTGTTAGTGACTATCTTCGTGTTAGTGACTATCTTCGTGTTAGTGACTATCTTCGTGGTGTTAGTGACTATCTTCGTGTTAGTGACTATCTTCGTGGTGTTAGTGACTATCTTCGTGTTAGTGACTATCTTCGTGGTGTTAGTGACTATCTTCGTGTTAGTGACTATCTTCGTGTTAGTGACTATCTTCGTGTTAGTGACTATCTTCGTGGTGTTAGTGACTATCTTCGTGGTGTTAGTGACTATCTTCGTGTTAGTGACTATCTTCGTGGTGTTAGTGACTATCTTCGTGTTAGTGACTATCTTCGTGGTGTTAGTGACTATCTTCGTGTTAGTGACTATCTTCGTGGTGTTAGTGACTATCTTCGTGGTGTTAGTGACTATTTTCGTGTTAGTGACTATCTCCGTGTTAGTGACTATCTTCGTGGTGTTAGTGACTATCTTCGTGGTGTTAGTGACTATCTTCGTGGTGTTAGTGACTATCTTCGTGGTGTTAGTGACTATCTTCGTGGTGTTAGTGACTATCTTCGTGTTAGTGACTATCTTCGTGTTAGTGACTATCTTCGTGTTAGTGACTATCTTCGTGGTGTTAGTGACTATCTTCGTGGTGTTAGTGACTATTTTCGTGTTAGTGACTATCTTCGTGGTGTTAGTGACTATCTTCGTGTTAGTGACTATCTTCGTGGTGTTAGTGACTATCTTCGTGTTAGTGACTATCTTCGTGGTGTTAGTGACTATCTTCGTGGTGTTAGTGACTATTTTCGTGTTAGTGACTATCTTCGTGTTAGTGACTATCTTCGTGGTGTTAGTGACTATCTCGTGTTAGTGACTATCTTCGTGGTGTTAGTGACTATCTTCGTGTTAGTGACTATCTTCGTGTTAGTGACTATCTTCGTGTTAGTGACTATCTTCGTGGTGTTAGTGACTATCTTCGTGTTAGTGACTATCTTCGTGTTAGTGACTATCTTCGTGGTGTTAGTGACTATCTTCGTGTTGTTAGTGACTATCTTCGTGGTGTTAGTGACTATCTTCGTGGTGTTAGTGACTATCTTCGTGTTAGTGACTATCTTCGTGTTTAGTGACTATCTTCGTGGTGTTAGTGACTATCTTCGTGTTAGTGACTATCTTCGTGTTAGTGACTATCTTCGTGGTGTTAGTGACTATCTTCGTGGGTTAGTGACTATCTTCGTGGTGTTAGTGACTATCTTCGTGGTGTTAGTGACTATCTTCGTGGTGTTAGTGACTATCTTCGTGGTGTTAGTGACTATCTTCGTGTTAGTGACTATCTTCGTGGTGTTAGTGACTATCTTCGTGTTAGTGACTATCTTCGTGTTAGTGACTATCTTCGTGTTAGTGACTATCTTCGTGGTGTTAGTGACTATTTTCGTGTTAGTGACTATCTCCGTGTTAGTGACTATCTTCGTGGTGTTAGTGACTATCTTCGTGGTGTTAGTGACTATCTTCGTGGTGTTAGTGACTATCTTCGTGGTGTTAGTGACTATCTTCGTGGTGTTAGTGACTATCTTCGTGTTAGTGACTATTTTCGTGTTAGTGACTATCTCCGTGTTAGTGACTATCTTCGTGTTAGTGACTATCTTCGTGTTAGTGACTATTTTCGTGTTAGTGACTATCTTCGTGTTAGTGACTATCTTCGTGTTAGTGACTATCTTCGTGGTGTTAGTGACTATCTTCGTGTTAGTGACTATCTCCGTGTTAGTGACTATCTTCGTGGTGTTAGTGACTATTTTCGTGTTAGTGACTATCTTCGTGTTAGTGACTATCTTCGTGGTGTTAGTGACTATCTTCGTGTTAGTGACTATCTTCGTGTTAGTGACTATCTTCGTGTTAGTGAATATCTTCGTGTTAGTGACTATTTTCGCTTTAAAACATGTTCATGGTACGCCGGCTATAGAGAGATGAGCGATAGATACGTCGAACAATGCTCCGTAATGTATCACCGTAGTCTAATGGATTATAAAGTGGAGAGATGACATTAAAGGTTTAAGAACATATCAAACCGTTTACAAATGTAATGAACAATAATGTGTATGTATTTGTCACGACATTGTGCAGTACATTACCATAAAAACGTGCCGAGAACCTGACATGGGAAATATAGATTTGCAATTGATGAATGAAGTTTGTTCGTTTGTTTTGGGAGCTAAATATAGCACCAACAGCTTAGGTCATTTGGCGACTTTTCGTGCTATATTTGATGGCGGAAGACCATCGGTGCCCCCTTCGAGCAGTAAGCCAGACACGGACGGACACCCCGAGTAGAAACACCGACATTCCGCAAGCCCAACTCGGTAGCTTAAATAAAATAGTTCGATACCTCCAGTGGGATTCGAACCAGCACCGGTGATGGGCAAGTGATTTGAAGTAAACAACCTTATCTACTCGGCCACGGATGCCCTATGAAAATGAAGAATAAACACATTCACGAAATAGTTCTACAGATAAATAAAAATATGCGGCGTTTCACGAATCAGTAATCAATAGTAATTATTCCGTAATTCTATACTCTCAAACGTAAATAAATCATGCTTAGGCACTTCAGTCATGTCCAGTATTCCGATTTCCTTTGTTCACATACAATTTACCTTGTAATCCATGTGTCTCCGGAGGGAGCTAACTCCAAATAGCCGGTTGAAAAAACAAAACACGCAAAGGTACATTAAGACGGTGACCAATCGGCGCAAATGATGGTCGTATTGCAAATTCAGTCTCCGTTGATGAGTGGCCATGTGGTCTAGTGCGCCGTAGTTAAAACTCGCCTTTCATAGCTGTCACCGGGGCTGTGAGCTCGCTCCCTATCATGGACAAGTGATAAATAGTATTATATGAGACAGTTGTCAGTCACGCACGGGAGTACCGGTTCTTGTATGTACCGCTTCTGAAATGCGGATGACCTACTTTCTACAACAACATTACATTCCCATCTCTCTCGCTCCTCCTCTTGCTCTATCTCTCATTCTTTCTCTCACCTCCCTATCTTCCCCGCTCTCCTCACTCTCTATTTCACTTTTTTCTCGCCCCCCCCTACCTATTTCTCCCTCATCCTCTTCGCCTTACTCACTACTTTGTCTGCTTGTCTATATACTTTATTTTACCAAGCTGTGTAACACAGAAACATAATCATACCCTCAGACGTCGCATTATTATTATTATTATTGTTATTATTATTATTATATGTATGTAAAATAAATAAAGTATAAAAAGAAGAAAATCGGAGTACAAGCTCCTTTAAAATAATTTATTTTTTCCACACCATACGTCATGCGGATGCCTTCGAACGCCAGGCAACTAATGCGTTAATTTCAGCGCCATTAATAGCATTCTCAGAAGAAACTTCGTGTTACCAACTTTAATTGATCTGCTGCTTCATTTGCATCGCAAACTGTGCATTAGATTTGGCTCGGAAATGGAAATTTCAAATTCATCAATCGTTCTTAAATTGTTATGTGTCACTTAAAATTGACGATTTGCTGATGTATTGCTTTTGGGAGTCGTTATAAGACGAACGAGGCAGGTCTATAGCTTCTTGTCTGGATATTAATTGCAGTTTTGCAAGCATGCAGCTGTAGTATGTCTTAATCTCCAACGTGATAAAACCCCATTGTGGTACACAGTGCCGAATGAGAGACATTACTGTTTTCTTCTATTACCTCCCTTGATGGATAAAGTCAGATTTATCCCTAAATGTATATTGGT
>JABXNX010001147.1:0-13544 GCA_014843695.1 Archivesica marissinica | reverse complement strand
ATTTATAATGTAGATGTTGCACCTCAAGAATCCCACTGGGGGGTGTCGAATTTATAATGTAGATGTTGCACCTCAAGAATCCCACTGGGGGGTGTCGAATTTATAATGTAGATGTTGCACCTCAAGAATCCCACTGGGGGGTGTCGAATTTATAATGTAGATGTTGCACCTCAAGAATCCCACTGGGGGTGTGGAATTGATAATAGATGTTGCACCTCAAGAATCCCACTGGGGGGTGTCGAATTTATAATGTAGATGTTGCACCTCAAGAATCCCACTGGGGGTGTCTAATTTATAATGTAGATGTTGCACCTCAAGAATCCCACTGGGGGTGTCTAATTTATAATGTAGATGTTGCACCTCAAGAATCCCACTGGGGGTGTCGAATTTATAATGTAGATCTTGCACCTCAAGAATCCCACTGGGGGTGTCGAATTAGTTTCTGTTAGGAAGCTATGCAGCTGGCTTGCAAATGGTCGGTGGTTCTACCCGGGTACCCGCCCGTGCTTGAGATACTGTTCAGAGGGACACCTAAGCTGTTGATACGACTTAAAACCCAAAAACCAAACAAACGCAAGCTCAACAAGGTAACATTAATTTTATTTTCCAAACTTAGTAAGTGACGATCTTGATGAGAATGCTGCCTATGTTCCTGGGCCGATGGTAGGTTGGTGGATTTCTAATTATTGGCACAACAAATTCGGCATGGCTTGCTTTCGGTATTCCCAGGCAGGGGACGTGGAATGTCTCGTTCTTAGCGGGTACTGTTGGCCTTCTGTGAACACTTTCTCCGTCATCTACAACAAAAGCATATTTTAAATATTGTTGGATTATTTCGTTTCTCTGACAACAGAACCAACACGACCATATCGAAACTATATCGAACACAGAGAGAAAACTAGGAATCTCAATAGTTTAATATCGACATGAAATCAACGTAGTGTCGATATCATTCTACCGTCGATAAACTAAACTAATACAGAACCGTTACCTTGCAGTATTATATTTCTTACACAAAACAAGGTACGCGAATCATAACAATGCTTGCAAAAAAATGTTATCTTCGTTTCAAAACTAATAAATACCGATTTTCTAAAACAGAACCAAGTCATTTATACAAGTATAGTGTGGTCCGTCAAATTATAAGTAAGAGCGCATAAACGCAACATCGGCAAGGAATCTCCAATATGTTCTCGTTTTCAGTCGGGTTTGGGCTTGGTCCTGGTGTGCAATTCTTTGGAAACCGGACAGTGGATTGAGCAAACTAACATATTTCTTTGAAAATTCACAGACTGACTATATTAAATCTTGTAAAATGCATTATGTACTTGTTTTCAGCATTAACTAAGTAACTTGCATTCTGATGTTCTAAATTAATTTTAATGGTCCAATGACGTCAGAACTTGTGGCCCAACCCAGTTGCTAAATTTCTATTTGTACAACGATTGTGATTGTTATATACATGTATATAGAGCAATACAATATTATCAAATCAAAAGAATCCTGAAAGTATTTGTTAAGTAATACCATTATATTCTGTCGATAGAATAGACCAACCAATAAGTAACATAGCTATTTCCTTTATATTTATATGCGAATACATACTATGATCCGTGTACCTTAGACAGTACGTATACGTCCAAGAAAGGTAACATCTGGTAAAACTGATATTGCTGTTTCCTGGAAATTATGAGATTTTGAAACCATTTTCTGGATCGCCATTGATACGACGTTTTATTGTGTTTTTATATTATATGATGCTTTTGCAGTTCATTATATGTATGCGCCTAAGCAGGTGAACAAAGTTGAAAGTCAATGGTTGGCTTGAAGTCGGACGAATGTTGGTCCGATTTATACTGGTCTGGTTGCTGGTCTGCATTTCCATAATTCGTCCCCAAACGTGTAAAGAAATGTATCCTACCTTCATGCTAAATAACGTGCAGAAACGGCCTGCCTAATAAACTTTGTATAAACGATATGACGTTATATCGCCGTGACGTAACTAAAGTTCACAGATGATATATCGCCAAATAAATTTATATTTATAAGACAGTGACCTAATATTCTCAATGCATATTAATTTGTTGAGATTAATATGAGAGATATTGATGGGTGTTTCAGATACGCAGCATCGTGTTCCCTAGATATTACTTTCCCGCTTAATTCTTTAAATTAGTTTTATTTTTACCTTCAATGCCCATGTCAGTTCTATTGAAACCAGTCTCCACTATAAGTGTCTTCTGTCCAACCACAAGAACTTGAAATTTTATCCATAAGCCACCAACGGTCTCGTACCTCTTTTTTTAATAGAGGGGGGGTGTCCTAGGATAGAGGTACGAGACCGTTGGTGGCTTATGGATAACATTTCAAGTTCCTGTGGTCCAACGTCGATTCGACGTAAGGCAATTCCTTCCATCTCCATAATACAGTTATTGGAGGCCTTCACAACCAAGAACTTGAATTTTAAAGCAGTATTTCTTGGCACCCTGAAAGCAAACAAGAACTTCTATATTAAATCAGTATGTATCAGCGACCTGTAAATACATTCAAGAACTTGTATCTTTATTTCAGTATTTCTCAGCAAGCAATAATTAATCAAGAACTTGTATCTTTATTTTTTCTCAGTTGTTTCTCAGCAAGCTAAACACAATCGAGAACGTGCATAAATGTCAATATTTAGATGCACCATGTAACACATATATTGCTCTTAACTCCTCATCTCGCCACCTCACACACATTCCTTAATACTGGTTAATCGCTTAGGTCGGCTAAGCCTGCCCAGGAAAACATGTCTAGGTCCCAGAGAGGGGTTTGACATTAATGGAACATACATACAAAATATACATCTTGCATATTACTCCCAACACTCAACGCTGTGTTAAAAATAACTACATACTAAAGTTTAAAACAGTCATTTGTGTTGCATCAGTACAAATGGTTATGGTTGGGCTGGAATGTAGGCCTACATAGTAGGGAAGGCCATTCCAAAGACGTATTATTCGTGGGGGAAAAAGATTGATACGGTACTGGGTTCGGGACTGCGGAATTAAAAATCAACATATGACCTCTATATCGCCATTTGTTCAATTATTGATTTACATAAGCTTTATTTTATCCTACGTCATATATAAGTGCACGCTCCATAAGCAAGTTCTTGATTCCAGGCCGAATTCCTCCATGTCGCGGTCGGGGTACATCTCGCAGCAGCAGCGTAGGATACTTGGAACTTCTGATCGTCGACCTTGCAACACTGGACATACGCTCCAGCAACGCCGTCTTATGGAAGTTGTGGAGGTATGACCAAACCATAGAGCGTCCGAGACGAACATATGTCTAACTGTCAGATCCGTTTATATGCTGCTGAGGGATGCCGAACAGTGGGGAGTGTTTCTCTACAAATAACCCTTTTCGAAAGAGAACACTCACCCTGGACCAGATGAAGAAGATGCCGTGCTCCGGATGTCACCAGAAGCAACGTAGGACATATAAACTTCTTAGAGAAACCAGTCGCACACATGCCTCGGCAGAGGTTACTTTAATGAACCCTACTCATCGTCATCGTCATCATCATTATTTGGAATTGAACGGTCCCGGGTTCGATACTCCGTCAGGCCACATATGTAGTGTCAGTGAGCAAGGCACCTCACACACATTGCTTAGTAATGGTTAACCATTTGTGATGATGATGTAAGTTTATTTATCCTTGCCACCGGTAATCCATATGGGCGAGCGTTCTAAGACGATTATTCTCTATGATGCTTATGGTGACATCCTCAGATGGCTCCTTCCTTCTTTCTGTGCCAGGGTGACAAGTCCTGGTCTGTGTGCGATCCTTTTTAGGGCCACATCCTCCACGATTAGTCGGCTCACAGCAGCAAAATGGTTCTGTTGTTCCGTCGTTGTCCACCCCGTTGACGCATCCGGGGTCGAGGTCGCATCCCTCCGTCTCCAACCGCTCGCCCGTAGTTGGAGACAGATAAAAGAGTTCGAGGTGACGAGTGCGCCATCCACGCGAAACGACTGCCGTCTTCTCCTGCCCAGTCACTCGTCGCCTCTTCAACGCCCCAGTGTTAACTGTCGTTGATCCAGGTAAGTGTAATACACTCAAAAAGAGTCGATGCGGGTCCTCGTCTGTATGCGTCAGCGGCGTGGATTGGTCACTTCGGAACAGGTGATCCAATTTCCTGCTGTGAGCTGTGCCTTGTTCCCGACGTGCATGGTGTGGAGGTACGAACAAGGAGAAGACATGTACATGTGTCCTTTAGACTACATATAAAACTCTAGTCAGACCCCAGGTTGAGTACACAGACGCTTGTGGTCTGTATAAATGGTTTCGGGTTCAGAACCAAGATGTCTATTTGTTGACACACCATAGGCTTGACACGATTCATACAAATTGTTTAGGCAAAATCCAAGCATGTTTAAAAGTGACACCCCGTAATTATCACAAAAGTGTCAAGCAGATAATGTATCAAAATGTTCTTAAAAAATACATTTTGATTTTGATCCCGAAGCCATTTGTCCATACCCCAATCGCTTGTGGTTGAGTATGCATCCAAGATTTAGTGCCGTTTGCACATACTGTTATATATATATATATGTGTGTGTGTGTGCGTGCGTGCGTGCGTGCGGTGCGTGCGTGTGTGCGTGTGTGCGTATGCTAGAAAGTGTGCATATAACAGGAGCTATATGATGTTTTAATCGTTGGAGGTGCCAGTATCATATTGCGGAGATGCAGGCATATATTTAATCCCTACAATAACATAGGCAGATCAACAGGATGAATTGTTTTGCCATGTTTATATATATATATATATATCAATTTACAAGGTAAAACAATTCATCCTGTTGATCTGCCTATGTTATTGTAGGGATTAAATATATGCCTGCTGTACCAATATCTATATATATATATATGTATGTACATCAACCAAGCCCCATGGTCAACATGGTCTTCTTCGACAAAGGTCTATCAATATACCATCAACACCCCTGTCTTAATCTGGTGCAATGATGCACTCCTTCCTCTATGGAATTCACTTTGGAAACGGTAAATTAGTTCAACTCTTAATTTTAGACTTGCACAAAAGGGTATGTTGTGGAACTTCAACATTCATCAACATTCTCCATACTTTCTTGTAAATAGTTTTACTTTTTGTATCGACTTTGTAGATCATACTATATCTTGATATACTGTTTAAGATTTATTTGTTAACTTTGTTCACAATAAACGCAATTTACAATTACACAGCACAGTATCATTACAATCAAATGTTTAACATACAGTTATAACACGACAACTCCACTTACATGTACATATATACTGACACCAAAAAGAAACGGTGCACTTGTCTTAGAGGTAAAATTTATATCCTTTTAAAAAAACTATATAGGTAAATTTGGCACCAAAATGTGCGAAATATTAGGTAAATTAGTACAATGTGTGAAGGATTATTGTCATTCATGATAGTAAAATCCATAATTCTTAACATTTGTAGCGAAAAAGTAACGCTTAATATAAAAGTGCACATATTTTGTATGGTGTCAGTATATATATTTTCAAAGTGTAAATGGCTTGGGCTACACGCTTTCACAACATTAGCAACAGCTCTACCCAAACTGTCAATGTTGCTGCCAACTTGTTTCAATGTACGTAGTAATAATATAAGTAGGCCTAAGTGATAAACATGTCCAAGAAAGAGACAGCTGACGAAATATTGGGTAATTTATTATGTGCATTTGGTGTGCAATAAAAGCATGTCGTAGCATTGCTATTTCAATTTGTTAGCGTTTCTTTACATACACATACACGTATACGGTAACTAGCCATATTTGATGCAAATTGCTTAAAATAAACTAAAATTGTTGACAAAATAAGACTTTGTCAGGGGTAATATTACCACACACACTACCAATGTAATAGTTCAATACTTCAAAGTAGCGGGAAAAGAACATCATCTGATTTTCTGATATGAGTGTCATGTCATGTGTAACATATTAACAGCTATAGTTACTTGTTACTGTCAAAACTGGTTAAAATGCCATATTATTATTATTATTATATACCAAACTTATATAGCGCTCTTTTCATCTAAAAATAAAACGTTCAAAAGCGCTTTACAGCCTGAAATATCACAAATATTGATAAAAACGTCCACATACAATGAGATAAAACAAGACAAAATTAGAAAAACACAATTACAATGGATTCTAAATATGCTATCAAATATTAGGATCTAAAATTATAACAATTAAAATATAGGTAATAATTAAATAAAATGTGTTCATTTGCAATCTTAATCCTGATTGAGCACAGACACAGTTCGATATTTATGTTCCATTTGAACATTTAAAAAGGTGTGTCTTCAAAGCCTTTTTGAAAGAACACAATATTGTTGCACTTCTAAGATTTGACGGAAGAGAATTCCAAAGTTTTGGGGCAGCAGTCATGAAACTTCTATCTCCGTATGTGACAGTCCGACGTCTTGGTAACACAAGAGTAGCTGCTTCATTTTTAGACCGTAAGTCTCCCCTTGGTATATAAACCTCAAGCAAGTTTCTCATATAAATCGGTGCTTCTCCATTCAATGCTTAATGCTTATGTAAATAGTGACCACTTTGACACGGATATTTGATCCATTTTGTACCTGTATATGTACAGTTTATATGCACCCCGATGCTGGATGTCTTTAATTAATTTTGTCAATACAAGATAACTACTTCCATTGTACATGGCAAATGCATATAGAAGATATTCTGGCATGTGCATATAAATCGTCTGTGTTCATAGAGGGGTGATTTACCCCACCCACTATGTATACACTATATAACATGTATATTTAACTGGATTAAAATGTGGATATAATGCATCAACACTTATGTTAGATCTGTATGGTTTATATAAATTAAGTACAAGTACATGTATGTTTTATATCCTCTGTATTCGGTTCCTTATTGGAATTCCTTAGTGTGCAAATTTATTATACCACATTGATTGAGTTTCAATACTTGTTTGAATGTACATTTTTTCTGTCAAGTAGAAAGAAATATTTAAATCCAAAATATCATAGAAGGTCCCAGAATATTTAAAATCTTAAATCAGTTATGAATATAATTTGCGACAATGTCATAGAATTTAGAAAATTGTGTATGTTTGCTAATGATATTGTACAGCATTATACTGAAATATTTATTGGAAATAAGTAAATATGCAATTCTACACTGGATTGTTGGTTATATGTAACATTTATAATATGCTAATTTTATTCTTTATTTACGTCTCATCAATGTACAACAAACAACATTCAATATAATAAAAACATATCGATGTACATTGCCACTCAATAAGGAATTATAAGAGACAGTAACAGTAACAATTCACACTAGAACACGATTCAACATATAGGTTTCTTAAAACTAGAGTTTATATAGGTTGATCCAGACCGATACTCTCACAAACTGAAGACAATCGTCAAAATGGTGACGGGCACATTGCCACCATTACACCACAGCCGCAAAACGTCACCATGTGTAACCGCTATCAGTGAGATTCTCGGTCCAAAACAAGACCTACTCTTAGATATAAATGTGTTAAATCTAAATTGCCTACGCTAATCTGATCTAAGAAGTGCTTAAAATATTTATTAAAACACTGATATTGAAAAAGAGCACTAACGCGCTTATTAATTAAAAAATGGTATAAAATAAACAATTATCACCTCTGATCAGATCAGTGATGAACTGATTAGCATAGACTATTTAGTTGGCAATAAAAAAGTATTCATAGTATTAAGAAACAATTGAGATACATTATTTACATGCTAAATATATATATATTACAATCTATGAACTGCATAACATACTGATTTTATTTACACGTCAAAAACCGTCGTTTTTGAAGAATTTTAAAACAGGTTTTGGCACATAATCTTATCAGTTCCTTGCTGGAGAAAATTAAAACAAACTTTTCTGAATCAGAAAGATTAATAAAATTACCATAAATACCCATTGTTTTTCTAATAAGCGGTAACCTAATATCTGCATACGTACAACATTGCAAAATAACATGTAGTTCATTTTCAACGGAGTCACAGAATGGACATTTCCTTTGATCTACACTCAGATTCTCGTACCTGCCCGTCTCTATTCTTATTGGTGCAACACCACAACGAAATTTACTCAAAGCAGCTCTATGACTAAGAGGTAAAAACATCATACAGTAGTCTTTTACTTTGAATTCTGTTTTAAATAGCTTATACAACCGTAATTTATTTCTACCTCGACCCGATATACCAACATCTCTATTAATAGATGTAAACCAGTTTAATTTGAACATAGCCATTAGTTTACTTTCCATTGAGAATACTAATGATGATGGCTTAGGCTCGGTAATATTTGCAAACATACTTAAATTAGTTCCATTAAATACTTTTACAATTAAATAATACCAATTTTTACATGAAACATTTGCCTTAGAAGCCACCCAAAGTGCTATGCGTTTGTTCATACGATGTGTATCCATTGACGATATTTTGGACCAGAATAAACATATGCTTTACCACTGCCATACAACAGTCGGCTTCCAACCCATTTCTCCTGCAATGGCAGTATTTGGAGTGTATTTGCCTACACCCAAAAAGAACCTCATTGCTCTGTTATGAACTGAATCTATACATGAAAATGTTTTGAAGCCCCATATTGGTGCACTGTAATTTATAACAGGCAGCACTGTAGACTCATAAAGTTTGGTATATACATCATATGGGACACCCCCTAGAACTTTACATTTGGCAATTAAGAGACCAAGTGCACGGCTAGCACTTTGAGCTACTGCTTTAGTCATTATGTTATAATCCACATGTTCACTTAACAACACACCAAGATACATATACTTATCAACAACTTGTATTAATTTAATACCACATATAAAGTTGACGGTTGTTCTCTGTACCGATTTAGGACGAAAATGTACAATATTACTCTTTGAGGCATTGACATTCATTTTATTTAAAATACACCAGTTATTCAAAGCATCTAATAGTATTTGTAGATCAGACTCCGATTCGGCTAGAAGGACAATATCATCTGCATAGAGCAATATACATATCTTTTCATCGCCAGCATTTATTCCAATATCAAATGATTTCAGATAAACTGTAAGGTCATTAATAAACAAATTAAACAGAAGTGGGGATAGAATACAACCCTGTCTAAGACCACAATTAACATTAAACCACTCTGTCTTGAAAGAATTAACTCTTACACAATATTCAACACTGCAGTAGAGTGATGTTATGGCCTTAAACATTTTACCGTTAATTCCATTTTCTAGTAGTCTCTTCCAAAGAACATATCTATCAATAGTGTCGTAAGCTTTTTGAAAATCAATAAATGCACAGAACGTAGATTTTTTATGCTTTTTACGTGTGTCTAGAATGTTTGTAAGCGATGAGATATGATCAATAGTGCTTCTAGACTTTCTAAAACCATTTTGTTCATCCTCAATCTTATCATTTTCCTCAGCCCATACTGATAATCGATTGTTTAAAATAGAACAGTACACTTTATACATTGATGATGCAAGCGATATACCCCTATAATACATAGGATCACGTGGGTCTGTAGTTGTAGATTTAGGTATAGGGTTAATGATACATCTACCCCATATAGTAGGTACGGTACCGTTGTTAAAACAAACATTGAATAGCACATGTAGAAATGAAAGGGCAGTGTCATTTTTGAGAACCTCGGCTGAAATATTATCAATACCACAGGCGTTACCTCTTTTGGCACCATCAATAGCTTTCTGAACTTCAATAATAGAAATTTGATGATTAAACGAGCTGTCCGTATCGTCTGGATTAACATACACATTGTTATCAAATGAGCTATCCGGACTACTACGAAAAAGAGAGCCAAACGATTGTTTCCATTTATTTAAAACATCTGTTACATTGAATGATACTGAATCATCTTCCAATGTAACTTCCATTGGTATCAACTTTTTATTTGTGAAATTAACACCGATTTTCCCAATGGATTTCCAAAAATTGCTTTGATCAATTTTACAGTCATTCAAAAGTTGCGTTTGAATTGAAAACCAATAAAATCGTTTAGCTCTCTGTACTGCACATCAAACATTTTACGTTTTGAAACATAATTTGATTTTAGGTGTGATTTATCACTTCTATTACAGCATCGTAACCATAAGCGCTCTGCTTCACATACTTCCGACCATAAGTCAGTCAACCTTTCTGACCACCACGGTTTACCCGGGCGTCGTTTTTTATTAGACAATCCATAAGAAATCGTTTTGTATGGCAAAGAAGTATACATATTATGCTTAATAATTTTACACCATTCACTATAAACTTCATCAATATCTGATTGAGTTCTAAAACTACACTCCAATTTTGAAATAGTTGCATTAACTAGAGACAAAGTACCTGTTTCAGTCATAAAATTACCAGGAACACAAGTAAGATCAAATTTGTCAAATGGCTCTGGATGACTAGCATTGTTAAATGCATTTTGATCTATATAATTTTCACAAAGATCCAACTTGATGCCCCATGTAATCAATGAATGGTCTGGTATGCCGATAGGAGTTAATACATTCACATTACCAGATTCATTTATCAAATCAGATGTACTTTTAACCGAAAAGTCGGTAAATTTGCTTAAAGAACTGTGATTTACTAAACAATAATCAACAACAGATGATCCTTTGGTTGAAACCGAAGTGAAACCATTGGCAATGGAATTTCTTCCATTCAAAATACACATGTTTGTATTAATGAGGAAATCTGTTAGTAATTCCCCATATCGATTTACTGTAAAATCTATAATTTCACGGTCACATATATCATCAATACCTTTTATAAAATCATCAAGATTACCACAACGGCTGTTATAATCACCACACATATATAAAAGCCCTTTATCCTGATATTGATATACATTTGTTAAAATATTATCGAAAAAGGCATTAACATCCGTATATCTAGACGAGTTTTCTGGTGGTAAGTAACATACGCAAGGTATGAGACTAAAATCACTGTATTTATGTGACATATGTAACCATAAAATACCCTCATGAACATTATCTAGAATAGATATGTTAAAATCAGAAGCAAGAGAGTTCTTAATGAAAAAACCAACTCCTCCTGAGCCTGCTCTAGCATTCCTGTGGAGTTCTGTTCTGTTGTGGCCATACCACTGATATCCGTCTAGCTGTAATGTTTGATTAGCACGTAAATGGGTTTCTGCTACACCTAAAATGTCAATGTCAGTTGATAAAACACAAGATGATCGGATAATAAAATTGTCAGAGTTAAGATCTACACTCCAGCCCCGGACGTTCCAAAACCCGGCTATAACCTAATGACGTCCACGAGAAAAGCCTTCACCTCGACGGTTGTTGTTGCTACCCCTGCGTCCACGTCCACGCCCTTGGTGTCTCCATTCGCTCTGTGAATGACTAATGTCGGTGTGATCTCTACGCTCATTGTCTTCCCTACTATCCCTATAGGATCTGTCCGAACGTGTCGCATCACCGTGCGATATATCTCCACGAGTGATATCACGTACAACGCGTGATCCACGCATCGATAGGTTGGCATCTCTACCTTTTAGAGCGCTCAGAATAGTACGAAAGTTGTTACTCATAGAACGTTCCGTTGGTGTTTGGTCATGATTTATATACACGTTTGAATATGGATTTCCTACTCAATATTTCTTTTTTGTCATGTTTTGATTTCATGCGTGACATTATTTACATGCTAAATATATATATATTACAATCTATGAACTACATAACATACTGATTTTATTTACACGTCAAAAACCGTCGTTTTTGAAGAATTTCAAAACAGGTTTTGGCACATAATCTTATCAGTTCCTTGCTGGAGAAAATAAAAACAAACTTTTCTGAATCAGAAAGATTAATAAAATTACCATAAATACCCATTGTTTTTCTAATAAGCGGTAACCTAATATCTGCATACGTACAACATTGCAAAATAACATGTAGTTCATTTTCAACGGAGTCACAGAATGGACATTTCCTTTGATCTACACTCAGATTCTCGTACCTGCCCGTCTCTATTCTTATTGGTGCAACACCACAACGAAATTTACTCAAAGCAGCTCTATGACTAAGAGGTAAAAACATCATACAGTAGTCTTCTACTTTGAATTCTGTTTTAAATAGCTTATACAACCGTAATTTATTTCTACCTCGACCCGATATACCAACATCTCTATTAATAGATGTAAACCAGTTTAATTTGAACCTAGCCATTAGTTTACTTTCCATTGAGAATACTAATGATGATGGCTTAGGCTCGGTAATATTTGCAAACATACTTAAATTATTTTCATTAAATACTTTTACAATTAAATAATACCAATTTTTACATGAAACATTTGCCTTAGAAGCCACCCAAAGTGCTATGCGTTTGTTCATACGATGTGTATCCATTGACGATATTTTGGACCAGAATAAACATATGCTTTTCCACTGCCATACAACAGTCGGCTTCCAACCCATTTCTCCTGCAATGGCAGTATTTGGAGTGTATTTGCCTACACCCAAAAAGAACCTCATTGCTCTGTTATGAACTGAATCTATACATGAAAATGTTTTGAAGCCCCATATTGGTGCACTGTAATTTATAACAGGCAGCACTGTAGACTCATAAAGTTTGGTATATACAACATATGGGACACCCCCTAGAACTTTACATTTGGCAATTAAGAGACCAAGGGCACGGCTAGCACTTTGAGCTACTGCTTTAGTCATTATGTTATAATCCACATGTTCACTTAACAACACACCAAGATACATATACTTATCAACAACTTGTATTAATTTAATACCACATATAAAGTTGACGGTTGTTCTCTGTACCGATTTAGGACGAAAATGTACAATATTACTCTTTGAGGCATTGACATTCATTTTATTTAAAATACACCAGTTATTCAAAGCATCTAATAGTATTTGTAGATCAGACTCCGATTCGGCTAGAAGGACAATATCATCTGCATAGAGCAATATACATATCTTTTCATCGCCAGCATTTATTCCAATATCAAATGATTTCAGATAAACTGTAAGGTCATTAATAAACAAATTAAACAGAAGTGGGGATAGAATACAACCCTGTCTAAGACCACAATTAACATTAAACCACTCTGTCTTGAAAGAATTAACTCTTACACAAGATTCAACACTGCAGTAGAGTGATGTTATGGCCTTAAACATTTTACCGTTAATTCCATTTTCTAGTAGTCTCTTCCAAAGAACATTTCTATCAATAGTGTCGTAAGCTTTTTGAAAATCAATAAATGCACAGAACGTAGATTTTTTATGCTTTTTACGTGTGTCTAGAATGTTTGTAAGCGATGAGATATGATCAATAGTGCTTCTAGACTTTCTAAAACCATTTTGTTCATCCTCAATCTTATCATTTTCCTCAGCCCATACTGATAATCGATTGTTTAAAATAGAACAGTACAATTTATACATTGATGATGCAAGC
>JABXNX010001146.1:0-13553 GCA_014843695.1 Archivesica marissinica | reverse complement strand
TACAACCCAGTACCCGCGGCATCTATAGTAAATACATGCATACAACCCAATACCCGCGGCATCTATAGTAAATATCTGCATACAACCCAGTACCCGCGGCATCTATAGTAAATACATGCATACAACCCAGTACCCGCGGCATCTATAGTAAATACCTGCATACAACCCAGTACCCGCGGCATCTATAGTAAATACATGCATACAACCCAATACCCGCGGCATCTATAGTAAATATCTGCATACAACCCAGTACCCGCGGCATCTATAGTAAATATCTGCATACAACCCAATACCCGCGGCATCTATAGTAAATATCTGCATACAACCCAGTACCCGCGGCATCTATAGTAAATACATGCATACAACCCAGTACCCGCGGCATCTATAGTAAATACATGCATACAACACAGTACCCGCGGCATCTATAGTAAATACATGCATACAACCCAGTACCCGCGGCATCTATAGTAAATACATGCATACAACCCAGTACCCGCGGCATCTATAGTAAATACATGCATACAACCCAGTACCCGCGGCATCTATAGTAAATATCTGCATACAACCCAGTACCCGCGGCATCTATAGTAAATACATGCATACAACCCAATACCCGCGGCATCTATAGTAAATATCTGCATACAACCCAATACCCGCGGCATCTATAGTAAATATCTGCATACAACCCAGTACCCGCGGCATCTATAGTAAATACATGCATACAACCCAGTACCCGCGGCATCTATAGTAAATATCTGCATACAACCCAATACCCGCGGCATCTATAGTAAATACATGCATACAACCCAGTACCCGCGGCATCTATAGTAAATACATGCATACAACACAGTACCCGCGGCATCTATAGTAAATATCTGCATACAACCCAGTACCCGCGGCATCTATAGTAAATACATGCATACAACCCAGTACCCGCGGCATCTATAGTAAATAGCTGCATACAACCCAGTACCCGCGGCATCTATAGTAAATATATGCATACACCCAATACCCGCGGCATCTATAGTAAATACATGCATACAACCCAGTACCCGCGGCATCTATAGTAAATATCTGCATACAACACAGTACCCGCGGCATCTATAGTAAATACATGCATACAACCCAATACCCGCGCATCTATAGTAAATATCTGCATACAACCCAGTACCCGCGGCATCTATAGTAAATATCTGCATACAACCCAATACCCGCGGCATCAATAGTAAATATCTGCATACAACCCAGTACCCGCGGCATCAATAGTAAATACATGCATACAACCCAGTACCCGCGGCATCTATAGTAAATATCTGCATACAACCCAATACCCGCGGCATCTATAGTAAATATCTGCATACAACACAGTACCCGCGGCATCTATAGTAAATACATGCATACAACCCAATACCGGCGGCATCTATAGTAAACATCTGCATACAACCCAATACCCGCGGCATCTATAGTAAATATCTGCATACAACCCAGTACCCGCGGCATCTATAGTAAATATCTGCATACAACCCAATACCCGCGGCATCTATAGTAAATATCTGCATACAACCCAGTACCCGCGGCATCTATAGTAAACATCTGCATACAACCCAGTACCCGCGGCATCTATAGTAATAAACTGCATACAACCCAGTACCCGCGGCATCTATAGTAAATACATGCATACAACACAGTACCCGCGGCATCTATAGTAAATACATGCATACAACCCAGTACCCGCGGCATCTATAGTAAATATCAGCATACAACCCAGTACCCGCGGCATCAATAGTAAATATCTGCATACAACCCAGTACCCGCGGCATCTATAGTAAATATCTGCATACAAACCAGTACCCGCGGCATCTATAGTAAATACATGCATACAACCCAATACCCGCGGCATCTATAGTAAATACATGCATACAACCCAGTACCCGCGGCATCTATAGTAAATACATGCATACAACCCAATACCCGCGGCATCTATAGTAAATACATGCATACAACCCAGTACCCGCGGCATCTATAGTAAATATATGCATACAACCCAATACCCGCGGCATCTATAGTAAATACATGCATACAACCCAGTACCCGCGGCATCTATAGTAAATACATGCATACAACCCAATACCCGCGGCATCTATAGTAAACACATGCATACAACCCAGTACCCGCGGCATCTATAGTAAATACCTGCATACAACCAATACCCGCGGCATCTATAGTAAATACATGCATACAACCCAATACCCGCGGCATCTATAGTAAATACTGCATACAACCCAATACCCGCGGCATCTATAGTAAATATCTGCATACAACCCAGTACCCGCGGCATCTATAGTAAATACATGCATACAACCCAATACCCGCGGCATCTATAGTAAATCTGCATACAACCCAGTACCCGCGGCATCTATAGTAAATACATGCATACAACCCAATACCCGCGGCATCTATAGTAAATATCTGCATACAACCCAATACCCGCGGCATCTATAGTAAATATCTGCATACAACCCAGTACCCGCGGCATCTATAGTAAATATCTGCATACAACCCAATACCCGCGGCATCTATAGTAAATATCTGCATACAACACAGTACCCGCGGCATCTATAGTAAATACATGCATACAACCCAGTACCCGCGGCATCTATAGTAAATACATGCATACAACCCAGTACCCGCGGCATCAATAGTAAATACATGCATACAACCCAGTACCCGCGGCATCTATAGTAAATACATGCATACAACACAGTACCCGCGACATCAATAGTAAATACATGCATACAACCCAATACCCGCGACATCTATAGTAAATATTTGAATACAACCCAGTACCCGCGGCATCTACAGTAAATATCTGCATACAACCCAATACCCGCGGCATCAATAGTAAATATCTGCATACAACACAGTACCCGCGGTATCTATAGTAAATACATGCATACAACACAGTACCCGCGGCATCTATAGTAAATACATGCATACAACACAGTACCCGCGGCATCAATAGTAAATACATGCATACAACCCAGTACCCGCGGCATCTATAGTAAATACATGCATACAACCCAGTACCCGCGGCATCTATAGTAAATACATGCATACAACCCAGTACCCGCGGCATATATAGTAAATATCTACATACAATCCAGTACCCGCGGGATCTATAGTAAATACATGCATACAACCCAATACCCGCGGCATCTACAGTAAATATCTGCATACAACCCAATACCCGCGGCATCTATAGTAAACATCTGCATACAACCCAGTACCCGCGACATCTATAGTAATTACATGCATACAACCCAATACCCGCGGCATCTATAGTAAATAGCTGCATACAACCCAGTACCCGCGGCATCTATTGTAAATACATGCATACAACCCAATACCCGCGGCATCTATAGTAAATATCTGCATACAACACAGTACCCGCGGCATCTATAGTAAATACATGCATACAACCCAGTACCCGCGGCATCTATTGTAAATATCTGCATACAACCCAATACCCGCGGCATCAATAGTAAATACATGCATACAACCCAGTACCCGCGGCATCTATAGTAAATATCTGCATACAACCCAATACCCGCGGCATCTATAGTAAATACATGCATACAACCCAGTACCCGCGGCATCAATAGTAAATATATGCATACAATACAGTACCCGCGGCATTTATAGTAAATATCTGCATACAACACAGTACCCGCGGCATCAATAGTAAATACATGCATACAACCCAGTCCCCGCGGCATCTATAGTAAATAGCTGCATACAACATACAACCCAGTACCCGCGGCATCTATAGTAAATACATGCATACAACCCAATACCGGCGGCATCTATAGTAAACATCTGCATACAACCCAATACCCGCGGCATCTATAGTAAATATCTGCATACAACACAGTACCCGCGACAAATATAGTAAATACATGCATACAACCCAATACCCGCGACATCTATAGTAAATATCTGAATACAACCCAGTACCCGCGGCATCTATAGTATATATCTGCATACAACCCAATACCAGCGGCATCAATAGTAAATATCTGCATACAACACAGTACCCGCGGTATCAATAGTAAATACATGCATACAACACAGTACCCGCGGCATCTATAGTAAACATCTGCATACAACCCAATACCCGCGGCATCTATAGTAAATATCTGCATACAACACAGTACCCGCGGCATCTATAGTAAATACATGCATACAACCCAATACCGTCTGCCTCTATAGTAAACATCTGCATACAACCCAATACCCGCGGCATCAATAGTATATATCTGCATACAACCCAGTACCCGCGGCATCTATAGTAAATATCTGCATACAACCCAATACCCGCGGTATCCATGGCGAATATCTGCACACAACCCAGTACGCGCGGCATCTAGAGTAAACATCTGCATACAACCCAGTACCGCGACATCTATAGTAATAAACTGCATACACCCCATACAACACAGTACCCGCGACATCTATAGTAAATACATGCATACAACCCAATACCCGCGGCATCTACAGTAAATATCAGCATACAACCCAATACCCGCGGCATCAATAGTAAATATCTGCATACAACCCAGTACCCGCGGCATCTATAGTAAATATCTGCATACAAACCAGTACCCGCGGCGTCTATAGTAAATACATGCATACAACCCAGTACCCCCGGCATCTATAGTAAATACATGCATACAACCCAATACCCGCGGCATCTATAGTAAATACATGCATACAACCCAGTACCCGCGGCATCTATAGTAAATACATGCATACAACCCAATACCCACGGCATCTATAGTAAATACATGCATACAACCCAGTACCTGCGGCATCTATAGTAAATACATGCATACAACCCAATACCCGCGGCATCTATAGTAAATGCATGCATACAACCCAGTACCCGCTGCATCAATAGTAAATACATGCATACAACCCAATACCCGCGGCATCTATAGTAAATACATGCATACAACCCAATACTCGCGGCATCTATAGTAAATATCTGCATACAACCCAATACCCGCGGCATCAATAGTAAACATCTGCATACAACCCAGTACCCGCGGCATCAATAGTAAATACATGCATACAACCCAATACCCGCGGCATCTATAGTAAATATCTGCATACAACCCAGTACCCGCGGCATCAATAGTAAATACATGCATACAACCCAATACCGGCGGCATCTATAGTAAACATCTGCATACAACCCAATACCCGCGGCATCTATAGTAAATATCTGCATACAACACAGTACCCGCGACATCTATAGTAAATACATGCATACAACCCAATACCCGCGACATCTATAGTAAATATCTGCATACAACCCAATACCCGCGGTATCCATGGCGAATATCTGCACACAACCCAGTACGCACGGCATCTATAGTAAATATCTGCATACAACCCAGTACCCGCGACATCAATAGAAATAAACTGCATACAACCCAGTACCCGCGGCATCTCTAGTAAATACATGCATACAACACAGTACCCGCGACATCAATAGTAAATACATGCATACAACCCAATACCCGCGACATCTATAGTAAATATTTGAATACAACCCAGTACCCGCGGCATCTACAGTAAATATCTGCATACAACCCAATACCCGCGGCATCAATAGTAAATATCTGCATACAACACAGTACCCGCGGTATCTATAGTAAATACATGCATACAACACAGTACCCGCGGCATCTATAGTAAATACATGCATACAACACAGTACCCGCGGCATTAATAGTAAATACATGCATACAACCCAGTACCCGCGGCATCTATAGTAAATACATGCATACAACCCAGTACCCGCGACATCAATAGTAAATACATGCATACAACCCAGTACCCGCGGCATCTATAGTAAATATCTGCATACAACCCAGTACCCGCGGCATCTATAGTAAATACATGCATACAACCCAATACCCGCGGCATCTATAGTAAATATCTGCATACAACCCAATACCCGCGGCATCTATAGTAAATATCTGCATACAACCCAGTACCCGCGACATCTATAGTAAATACATGCATACAACCCAATACCCGCGGCATCTATAGTAAAATGCATACAACCCAGTACCCGCGGCATCTATAGTAAATATCTGCATACAACCCAATACCCGCGGCATCTATAGTAAATACATGCATACAACCCAGTACCCGCGGCATCCAACCCCCAATAGTAAATATGCATACAACCAGTACCCGCGGCATCTATAGTAAATACACAACAACCACCCGCGGCATCTATAGTAAATACTCAACAACCAGTACCCGCGGCATCTATAGTAAATACATGCATACAACCCAATACCCGCGGCATCTATAGTAAATATCTGCATACAACCCAATACCCGCGGCATCTATAGTAAATATCTGCATACAACCAGTACCCGCGCATCATAGTAAATACATGCATACAACCCAATACCCGCGGCATCTATAGTAAATATCTGCATACAACCCAGTACCCGCGGCATCTATAGTAAATATCTGCATACAACCCAATACCCGCGGCATCAATAGTAAATATCTGCATACAACACAGTACCCGCGGCATCATAGTAAATACATGCATACAACACAGTACCGCGGCACTATAGTAAATATCTGCATACAACACAGTACCCGCGGCATCAATAGTAAATACATGCATACAACCCAGTACCCGCGACATCTATAGTAAATAGCTGCATACAACCCAGTACCCGCGGCAACGATAGTAAATATCTGCATACACCCAATACCCGCGACATCTCTAGTAAATACATGCATACAACCCAGTACCCGGGGCATCTATAGTAAATACATGCATACAACCCAGTACCCGCGGCATCTATAGTAAACATATGCATACAACACAGTACCCGCGGCATCTATAGTAAATACATGCATACAACCCAGTACCCGCGGCATCTATAGTAAAATGCATACAACCCAGTACCCGCGGCATCTAAGTAAATATCTGCATACAACCCAATACCCGCGGCATCATAGTAAATATCTGCATACAACACAGTACCCGCGGCATCTATAGTAAATACATGCATACAACCCAATACCCGCGGCATCTATAGTAAATACATGCATACAACCCAGTACCCGCGGCATCAATAGTAAATACATGCATACAACCCAGTACCCGCGGCATCTATAGTAAATACATGCATACAACCCAGTACCCGCGGCATATATAGTAAATATCTACATACAATCCAGTACCCGCGGGATCTATAGTAAATACATGCATACAACCCAATACCCGCGGCATCTATAGTAAATATCTGCATACAACCCAATACCCGCGGCATCTATAGTAAACATCTGCATACAACCCAGTACCCGCGACATCTATAGTAAATACATGCATACAACCCAATACCCGCGGCATCTATAGTAAATAGCTGCATACAACCCAGTACCCGCGGCATCTATAGTAAATACATGCATACAACCCAATACCCGCGGCATCTATAGTAAATATCTGCATACAACACAGTACCCGCGGCATCTATAGTAAATACATGCATACAACCCAGTACCCGCGGCATCTATAGTAAATATCTGCATACAACCCAATACCCGCGGCATCTATAGTAAATACATGCATACAACCCAGTACCCGCGGCATCTATAGTAAATATCTGCATACAACCCAATACCCGCGGCATCTATAGTAAATACATGCATACAACCCAGTACCCGCGGCATCTATAGTAAATATATGCATACAACACAGTACCCGCGGCATCTATAGTAAATATCTGCATACAACACAGTACCCGCGGCATCAATAGTAAATACATGCATACAACCCAGTACCCGCGGCATCTATAGTAAATATCTGCATACACATACAACCCAGTACCCGCGGCATCTATAGTAAATACATGCATACAACCCAATACCGGCGGCATCTATAGTAAACATCTGCATACAACCCAATACCCGCGGCATCTATAGTAAATATCTGCATACAACACAGTACCCGCGACATCTATAGTAAATACATGCATACAACCCAATACCCGCGACATCTATAGTAAATATCTGAATACAACCCAGTACCCGCGGCATCTATAGTAAATATCTGCATACAACCCAATACCAGCGGCATCAATAGTAAATATCTGCATACAACACAGTACCCGCGGTATCAATAGTAAATACATGCATACAACACAGTACCCGCGGCATCTATAGTAAACATCTGCATACAACCCAATACCCGCGGCATCTATAGTAAATATCTGCATACAACCCAGTACCCGCGGCATCTATAGTAAATACATGCATACAACCCAATACCCGCGGCATCTATAGTAAACATCTGCATACAACCCAATACCCGCGGCATCTATAGTATATATCTGCATACAACCCAGTACCCGCGGCATCTATAGTAAATATCTGCATACAACCCAATACCCGCGGTATCCATGGCGAATATCTGCACACAACCCAGTACGCGCGGCATCTAGAGTAAACATCTGCATACAACCCAGTACCCGCGACATCTATAGTAATAAACTGCATACAACCCAGTACCCGCGGCATCTATAGTAAATACATGCATACAACACAGTACCCGCGGCATCTATAGTAAATACATGCATACAACCCAATACCCGCGGCATCTATAGTAAATACCTGCATACAACCCAGTACCCGCGGCATCTATAGTAAATATCTGCATACAACCCAATACCCGCGGCATCTATAGTAAATACATGCATACAACCCAGTACCCGCGGCATCTATAGTAAATACATGCATACAACCCAATACCCGCGGCATCTATAGTAAATACATGCATACAACCCAGTACCCGCGGCATCTATAGTAAATACATGCATACAACCCAATACCCGCGGCATCTATAGTAAATACATGCATACAACCCAGTACCCGCGGCATCTATAGTAAATATCTGCATACAACCCAATACCCGCGGCATCTATAGTAAATATCTGCATACAACCCAGTACCCGCGGCATCAATAGTAAATACATGCATACAACCCAATACCCGCGGCATCTATAGTAAATATCTGCATACAACCCAGTACCCGCGGCATCTATAGTAAATAACTGCATACAACCCAATACCCGCGGCATCTATAGTAAATACTGCATACAACCCATACGGCACAAAAATACCCGCGCATCATAGTAAATGCATACAACCCAATACCCGCGGCATCATAGAAATATCTGCAACAACCCATACCCGCGGCATCTATAGTAAATATCTGCATACAACCCAGTACCCGCGACATCAATAGAAATAAACTGCATACAACCCAGTACCCGCGGCATCTCTAGTAAATACATGCATACAACACAGTACCCGCGACATCTATAGTAAATACATGCATACAACCCAATACCCGCGACATCTATAGTAAATATTTGCATACAACCCAGTACCCGCGGCATCTACAGTAAATATCTGCATACAACCCAATACCCGCGGCATCAATAGTAAATATCTGCATACAACACAGTACCCGCGGTATCTATAGTAAATACATGCATACAACACAGTACCCGCGGCATCTATAGTAAATACATGCATACAACACAGTACCCGCGGCATCAATAGTAAATACATGCATACAACCCAGTACCCGCGGCATCTATAGTAAATACATGCATACAACACAGTACCCGCGACATCAATAGTAAATACATGCATACAACCCAATACCCGCGACATCTATAGTAAATATTTGAATACAACCCAGTACCCGCGGCATCTACAGTAAATATCTGCATACAACCCAATACCCGCGGCATCAATAGTAAATATCTGCATACAACACAGTACCCGCGGTATCTATAGTAAATACATGCATACAACACAGTACCCGCGGCATCTATAGTAAATACATGCATACAACACAGTACCCGCGGCATCAATAGTAAATACATGCATACAACCCAGTACCCGCGGCATCTATAGTAAATACATGCATACAACCCAGTACCCGCGGCATCTATAGTAAATATCTGCATACAACCCAGTACCCGCGGCATCTATAGTAAATACTGCATACACCCAGTACCGCGCATCTATAGTAATAACTGCATACAACCCAATACCCGCGGCATCTATAGTAAATACATGCATACAACCCAATACCCGCGGCATCTATAGTAAATAATGCATACAACCCAGTACCCGCGGCATCTATAGTAAATACATACATACAACCCAGTACCCGCGGCATCTATAGTAAATACATGCATACAACCCAGTACCCGCGGCATCTATAGTAAATATCTGCATACAACACAGTACCCGCGGCATCTATAGTAAATACATACATACAACCCGGTACCCGCGGTATCTATAGTAAATACATGCATACAACCCAGTACCCGCGGCATCTATAGTAAATACATGCATACAACCCAATACCCGCGGCATCTATAGTAATAAACTGCATACAACCCAATACCCGCAGCATCTATAGTAAATACATGCATACAACCCAGTACCCGTGGCATCTATAGTAAATATCTGCATACAACCCAGTACCCGCGGCATCAATATTAAATACATGCATACAACCCAGTACCCGCGGCATCTATAGTAAATACATGCATACAACCCAATACCCGCGGCATCTATAGTAAACATCTGCATACAACCCAGTACCCGCGACATCTATAGTAAATACATGCATACAACCCAATACCCGCGGCATCTATAGTAAATAGCTGCATACAACCCAGTACCCGCGGCATCTATAGTAAATATCTGCATACAACACAGTACCCGCGGCATCTATTGTAAATACATGCATACAACCCAATACCCTCGGCATCTATAGTAAATATCTGCATACAACACAGTACCTGCGGCATCTATAGTAAATACATGCATACAACCCAGTACCCGCGGCATCTATAGTAAATATCTGCATACAACCCAGTACCCGCGGCATCTATAGTAAATATCTGCATACAACCCAATACCCGCGGCATCCATAGTAAATACATGCATACAACCCAGTACCCACGGCATCTATAGTAAATATCTGCATACACTACAGTACCCGCGGCATCTATAGTAAATATCTGCATACAACACAGTACCCGCGGCATCAATAGTAAATACATGCATACAACCCAGTACCCGCGACATCTATAGTAAATAGCTGCATACAACCCAGTACCCACGGCAACGATAGTAAATATCTGCATACACCCAATACCCGCGACATCTCTAGTAAATACATGCATACAACCCAGTACCCGGGGCATCTATAGTAAATACATGCATACAACCCAGTACCCGCGGCATCTATAGTAAACATATGCATACAACCCAGTACCCGCGGCATCTATAGTAAATACATGCATACAACCCAGTACCCGCGGCATCTATAGTAAATACATGCATACAACCCAGTACCCGCGGCATCTATAGTAAATATCTGCATACAACCCAGTACCCGCGGCATCTATAGTAAATATTTACATACAACACAGTACCCGCGGCATCTATAGTAAATACATGCATACAACCCAGTACCCGCGGCATCTATAGTAATAAACTGCATACAACCCAATACCCGCGGCATCTATAGTAAATACATGCATACAACCCAGTACCCGCGGCATCTATAGTAAATACATGCATACAACCCAGTACCCGCGGCATCTATAGTAAATACATGCATACAACCCAGTACCCGCGGCATCTATAGTAAATACATGCATACAACCCAATACCCGCGGCATCTATAGTAAATATCTGCATACAACACAGTACCTGCGGCATCTAGAGTAAATACATGCATACAACCCAGTACCCGCGGCATCTATAGTAAATATCTGCATACAACCCAGTACCCGCGGCAATCTATAGTAAATATCTGCATACAACCCAATACCCGCGGCATCCATAGTAAATACATGCATACAACCCAGTACCCACGGCATCTATAGTAAATATCTGCATACACTACAGTACCCGCGGCATCTATAGTAAATATCTGCATACAACACAGTACCCGCGGCATCAATAGTAAATACATGCATACAACCCAGTACCCGCGACATCTATAGTAAATAGCTGCATACAACCCAATACCCGCGGCATCTATAGTAAACATCTGCATACAACCCAATACCCGCATCTATAGTAAATATCTGCATACAACACAGTATATGACATACAGATGCCGCGTGTACTGTGTTGTATGCAGATATTTACTATACACAACCATTCATATAGGCCTACTGCAACATGTTTTAGTAATTAACAATAGTTTACTTTGTTTTGGGTTATGCATTGTGATACTAAATGATATAATAAAACTGATGCACGTTGATTTAATAGAAATGTGTAATTAATGTAATGCACCAACTTAGACGATTAGTAGGAAATCTGGTAATGGTGACTGCATAAGAATCTCAGTTGCATTGCTCCCGTTTAGTTCATCTCCTTGCTCGAACATCAATACAATTTACACATGGTTCCTGTCAACTGTTTAATCAAGTTCCAAGTAAAGGGAGTCAGACAGATTAGCTTCTATAACAAGCATCAATTAATAACGATCATTTACCATGCGCTGCACGTGCACGCGGAATTCCAGGGAAATGCATTCATTTCTGGTTCGACATATGTAACTGCAGGCTGTTCCGCTTTACTGCTAATTAATTGACTAATTATGCGGATATATTTACGTCGCTTCTGAATGAATATTTTGGCGTGTTGGCGCATGAGCAGAGAATAAATCAGGAGAGTTAGAGAAATTGACAGATTTTCCATTACAGTTGTATTGTATTTTGTGTTTTACATTTATTTATCGTCGTTACCGGTTGCCCATTTGAGCGACGCCTCCTGAAGAGATTAGTCATTTTAGATTTTTTGGAGGATAGTGCAATGATACAGATACACGGTGTAAAGCACCGAGACGATACCTCGGTTTAACGTCCTATCTGAAAGACTGTTAATTTTATTATTGTCAGACCGGGAATCGAACCTGCGATCCCTGGATTACCAGTTCAGCGTGTTAACCACTGGACTACATATCCGTATGTCAGTTGTATTGGAAAATATGTGTAGTTTATTTATTATATGAATTATAATGTAATGGACTTGACGTTATGTTGTTATAATTGTTTATATATTATATATAATATAACGGAAGTGATGTTAGGTTGATATAATTTATATATAATATAACGGACATGACGTTGTGTTGTTTTGGGTGCTTTTATAAAAAATACGCAATGCGCTGTCACTTGTTGTCAAAATGAAAGTAGCAACGTTATTTATAAAGGTAATGTGATAAAAAGGAAAGGCGGACTTAATAGCAAAATTCCAAAGCTCATGTAAAATACCGTATATTATATATTCTAACACGATCCAGCTAATAACATACATACTTATAGAGTAAAATCTACCTAGGGTTATTCTGCGATATACCTACCTTGAACTATATTGCGCGTGCACCGTGTTTTGGCTATTCCATTTAT
>JABXNX010001145.1:0-62680 GCA_014843695.1 Archivesica marissinica | reverse complement strand
TACCACAACTAAGTGAGCTTATAGACTGGGAGTAGAACATACAATAATTAAATGAGGTTATAGACTGGGAGTAAAACATACCACAACTAAGTGAGGTTATAGACTGGGAGTAGAACCTACAACAACTAAGTGAGATTATAGACTGAGAGTAGAACATACAATAACTAAGTGAGGTTATAGACTGGGAGTAGAAAGTAACCCAACTAAGTGATATTATAGACTGGGAGTAGAAAATACCACAACTAAACGAGATTATAGACTGGGAGTAGAACATACCACAACTAAACGAGAGTATAGACTGGGAGTAGAACATACCACAACTAAGTGAGAGTATAGACTGGGAGTAGAACATACCACAACTAAATGATATTATCGACTGAGTGTAGAACATAATCCAAATAGGTGAACTTATAGACTGTGAGTAGACAATACCCTAAATAGGTGAGATTATAGACTGGGAGTAGAAGATACTCCAAATAGGTGAGCTTATAGACTGGGAGTAGAAGATACCCCAACTAAGTGAAATTATAGACTGGGAGTAGAACATACCACAACTAAGTGAACTTATAGACTGGAGTAGAACATACCACAACTAAGTGAGATTATAGACTGGGAGTAGAACATACCACAACTAAATGAGATATCAGATTGCAAGTAAGTTGGTATGATTTTTTTCTGTACTGTTGTTTTACACAAATGTCACTTAGCTCGATTGCTAAGCTAATTCTTACAACATTAGTTTAACCGCCGCTGTCGAGACCTCATTTCTGGTGGAATACATCGTCACCAGGGAGTAAGAAGAGGGCGAATTTGGATTTACGTTGCCTCATATTTCTGTAGTGTAAATGAGAGCAGGCATTTGCTTACTATTGTTGATTCTCACACTAACCTATAGTTATGGCTAATCAAATTATATCAATACCTGTTGGCTCTGACCAATGCTAAACATATACAAATTATATCAATACCTGTTGGCTCTGACCAATGCTAAACATATACAAATTATATCAATACCTGTTGGCTCTGACCAATGCTAAACATATACAAATTATATCAATACCTGTTGGCTCTGACCAATGCTAAACATATACAAATTATATCAATACCTGTTGGCTCTGACCAATGCTAAACATATACAAATTATATCAATACCTGTTGGCTCTGACCAATGCTAAACATATACAAATTATATCAATACCTGTTGGCTCTGACCAATGCTAAACATATACAAATTATATCAATACCTGTTGGCTCTGACCAATGCTAAACATATACAAATTATATCAATACCTGTTGGCTCTGACCAATGCTAAACATATACAAATTATATCAATACCTGTTGGCTCTGACCAATGCTAAACATATACAAATTATATCAATACCTGTTGGCTCTGACCAATGCTAAACATATACAAATTATATCAATACCTGTTGGCTCTGACCAATGCTAAACATATACAAATTATATCAATACCTGTTGGCTCTGACCAATGCTAAACATATACAAATGTACAGAAATGTGGTGTGTAGGTGATATGTGTGTGTTTGTTGTGGAATATAAAGTCGCACCAACAGCTTAGGTCATTTGACGAGTCTCCAGCTATTATTGGTGAAGGAAACCCCCGGGTGTTCCTCTGGGCAGTATTTCAGGCAGGAACAGACACCCGGGTAGATCATCGACCTTCCACAAGCCAGTTGGATAGCATCCTCAAATGATATTCGAACCTGCAGCGGTGAGTGGTAAATGGCTAACCATTTTAACCACGCTGCCACGGAGGCCCCAGTGTGACCCACGAAAGCAGGGACTACATATCAAACATGCTCTACAATTATATAATAAGACTATGAATGAACAAGTATGTCTGACAGTAATGCGTTTTGTATATAAATCATTTCAGAACGATCTCCAATTATCTTGTCTGGCGGCTGATAACACAGCAATTCATCACGCTCGAGGAGAAGTATAGTCTAATGAAATTAGAATTCAGAAAGGTGATGACAGCAAATCACATAAATAATATCCCGGGTCATTGTTCTCACTGTAGCATTAACCCACTAACTCAGTTGTTTCGTTCATAAGGCCAATATTGTTTGTTTCCGACCATCTGTAAATCATCTCAGTTGTTCAGATAATCTCCATTGAGGATTGTGCACTGTCCTATTGCCTATTTGCTATCAACTTGTATATTTCGTTAGTCTGTGTTTATCGACTGTCTAGCCTAGGTCATACAAATGTATTGATGCTCGATTGCGAAACAGATTCTTACAAAATGAGATTAATCGCTCTCGAGACCCCATTCCTGATGGAATCCATCGTCATGAGAGTCAATGTGGATTTAAGTGTCTTGGCTAAGCACACCACCTTCTTGGTTCTTGTGAGGTTCTAACTAACAATGCATTGGTTGCGAGGCGGATACAGAAACCATTGCACCACGGAGGCTCTATTTACTAATAGCCATATTACCAACGACCTTATGGCCTGACTGTCACAAGTACCGCTCATCTGTATTTACTGCCCTCTATTTATCAGGTTGCATTATGCTGATATGTCCCCATACCTTCTTATTATAATTTATTTAAATGTCTGCCAAAATACACTAAGCTAGAATTTATTGAAGTATTTATTTTAGAATTTGTTCATTTGTCTGCCAAGATATGCTATGTTAGCATTTATTTAATTGTCTGTCAAATACACTATTATAGTCATCTTATAATTTATTTAATTGTCTGTCAAATACACTATTATAGTTATCTTAGAATGTATTTAATTGTCTGTCAAATACACTATTATAGTTATCTTAGAATTTATTTAATTGTCTGTCAAATACACTATTATAGTCATCTTATAATTTATTTAATTGTCTGTCAAATACACTATTATAGTTATCTTAGAATGTATTTAATTGTCTGTCAAATACACTATTATAGTTATCTTAGAATTTATTTAATTGTCTGTCAAATACACTATTATAGTTATCTTAGAATTTATTTAATTGTCTGTCAAATACACTATTATAGTTATCCTAGAATTTATTTAATTGTCTGTCAAATACACTATTATAGTTATCTTAGAATTTATTGAACGTAAGCAAAGATACACTATTTTAGAATGTATTCAAATGTTATTAACGGTCGTTAAGTTACAGTTGTATTTAAATCATTAAGATGTAATTCACTGTACACTTTTAGTAGAATGTATCGAAATGTTCCCGGTTGGTCACACTTTCAGGTTACGGAAGGCGTGAAGGAATTAAAGTCTCGAGGATTAAGATGTTCAGAGTCGACAAATCAGTATCTAGATCATGCCACGGGACGTATGTATGCCGAGAAGATATTCGGTCCTAAGGAGAGGGAACATGTAAGTGCCCATGAGGTTGGAAACTGAACAAGAAAAAAAGCATAAGGTCGATTGAAAATTCACTTTATAGTTTATTGAGTGAATGTATATAAATTATAAAGTGAATAATTTATTAATTAAATGCAAACATGTTGACAATAACATGAAACCCTATCCAAACATAATAGTAAATACCACATCCCTGCTGGAACACCCGTGAATCATATGGGAACCAAATATTGTAGCAGAATTTCAACTACGTAAATAGATTGACCTGGTCATTTCTGGAATCCAGCTCAAGTCTGTATTTCTATGCACACACCAGTGAAAGCTTGGAACTAGTTCCCTGATAATAAGTGGACAATTTTAATACCTATGATACGAATACATAGCAGGAATTCGTATCACATAAATTCCCATTCGTCCAGAAAATGTCCATGAGATAGTCGCTGCCTTTCCATGCTCTTACCATGCCACGATCGGAGTGTCGAGTGCTGCTCACATGTCACCGACCTTATGTTTATACGTGAACCAAACACATGCAAAATGAACGTTGAATTATGTTAAAGTTTAAACTTTATATATTTTACAACGATTACGATGACAGTTCTAATAACTTATATTAATCACTCTCGTTGGCGCGGATGAAAGCGTAAATGTAGTCATTCATGTGGGAGGAAACCGGAGTACCCGGAGAAATCCCACCTGTCCGATCTGGCGACCACCGTACCATCTCATATACCTCCTGGTCCAATGATCGAACTCGGATTGCATTGGTGAGAGGCGAGCGCGCTAACCACAGCCGACTTATGTCCGGTGTAAGCGTTGCGATACAATCGCTTGACAATCCAACAATGTCATCACTAACCCTATGTGGGTTGGCATATCTTTTGCAAGGGTGTTTAGATCATGTGTATTTTGTAGCAATGTACTACAAAATAACAGACCTGAATTCGACTAGAAATCTGCATAATGTACACGGAACAGTTTGCATAATAGAGGAAGTCAGTATTATATGTTAGAGTAAGAAATTCGTACATGTCCTGTTCTAAGTTCAAGCATGTATGTTGAGATGGTAAGAACAGGTTGGTTTTCTCCAGATTATCTTACATTAAGGACCACATAGACGCTTTCATCAACAATAGTGATTAATATTGGTTACTAAATCTTGTTTCGCAATCGTTGTAAAATTCTTAGATATATAAAAATTCCAAGCACACAATGATCGAGGACATGAATTCTCGAATGTGTCATCATAGTGTGAATGCATAACGAACATGTGTCATCCTAGTGTAAATGCATAACGAACATGTGTCATCCTAGTGTAAATGCATAACGAACATGTGTTATCCTAGTGTAAATGCATAACGAACATGTGTCATCCTAGTGTAAATGCATAACGAAAATGTGTCATCCTAGTGTAAATACATAACGAACATATGCCATCCTAGTGTAAATGCATAACGAACATATGTCATCCAAGGTAAATGCATAACGAACATATGTCATACTAGTGTAAATGCATAACGAACATATGTCATCTTAGTGTAAATGCATAGCGAACATATGTCATCCTAGTTTAAATGCATAGCGAACATGTGCCATCCTAGTGTAAATGCATAACGAAAATATGTCATCCTAAGGTAAATGCATAACGAACATATGTCATACTAGTGTAAATGCATAACGAACATATGTCATCCTAGTGTAAATGCATAACGAACATATGTCATCCTAGTTTAAATGCATAGCGAACATGTGCCATCCTAGTGTAAATGCATAACGAACATATGTCATCCTAGTTTAAATGCATAGCGAACATGTGCCATCCTAGTGTAAATGCATAACGAACATATGTCATCCTAAGGTAAATGTATAACGAACATATGTCATCCTAGTGTAAATGCATAACGAACATATGTCATCCTAAGGTAAATGCATAGCGAACATATGTCATCCTAGTGTAAATGCATAACGAACATATGTCATCCTAAGGTAAATGCATAACGAACATATGCCATCCTAGTGTAAATGCAAAATGAACATATGTCATCCTAAGGTAAATGCATGACGAACATATGCCATCCTAGTGTAAATGCATAGTGAACATGTGCCATCCTAGTGTAAATGCATAACGAACATATGTCATCCTAGAGTAAATGCATAACGAACATATGTCATCCTAGTGTAAATGCATAGCGAACATATGTCATCCTAAGGTAAATGCATGACGAACATATGTCATCCTAGTTTAAATGCATAGCGAACATGTGCCATCCTAGTGTAAATGCATAACGAACATATGTCATCCTAGTGTAAATGCATAGCGAACATGTGCCATCCTAAAGTAAATGCATAACGAACATATGTCATCCTAAGTTAAATGCATAACGAACATATACCATCCTAGTGTAAATGCATAACGAACATATGCCATCCTAGTGTAAATGCATAACGAACATATGCCATCCTAGTGTAAATGCATAGCGAACATATGCCATCCTAGTGTAAATGCATAACGAACATATGCCATCCTAGTGTAAATGCATAGCGAACATATGCCATCCTAGTGTAAATGCATAACGAACATATGCCATCCTAGTGTAAATGCATAGGGAACATATGCCATCCTAGTGTAAATGCATAACGAACATATGCCATCCTAGTGTAAATGCATAGCGAACATATGCCATCCTAGTGTAAATGGATAACGAACATATGCCATCCTAGTGTACATGCATAACGAACATATGCCATCCTAGTGTAAATGCATAACGAACATATGCCATCCTAGTGTAAATGCATAGCGAACATATGCCATCCTAGTGTAAATGCATAGCGAACATATGCCACCCTAAGGTAAATGCATAACGAACATATGCCATCCTAGTGTAAATGCATAACGAACATATGCCATCCTAGTGTAAATGCATAACGAACATATGCCATCCTAGTGTAAATGCATAACGAACATATGCCATCCTAGTGTAAATGCATAGTGAACATATGCCATCCTAGTGTAAATGCATAGCGAACATATGCCATCCTAAGTTAAATGCATAGCGAACATATGCCATCCTAGTGTAAATGCATAACGAACATGTGCCATCCTAGTGTAAATGCATAGCGAACATGGGCCATCCTAGTGTAAATGCATAACGAACATATACCATCCTAGTTTAAATGCATAACGAACATATGCCATCCTAGTGTAAATGCATAGCGAACCTATGCCATCCTAGTGTAAATGCATAGCGAACATATGCCATCCTAAGGTAAATGCATAGCGAACATGTGCCATCCTAGTGTAAATGCATAGCGAACATGTGTCATCCTAGTGTAAATGCATAACGAACATATGTCATCCTAGTGTAAATGCATAACGAACAAATGTCATCCTAGTGTAAATGCATAACGAACATATGCCATCCTAGTGTAAATGCATAACGAACATATGTCATCCTAGTGTAAATGCATAACGAACATATGTCATCCTAGTGTAAATGCATAGCGGCATAGCGAACATATGTCATACTAGTGTAAATGCATAACGAACATATGTCATCCTAGTGTAAATGCATAACGAACATATGTCGTCCTAGTGTAAATGCATAACGAACATATGTCATTCTAGTGTAAATGCATAGCGAACATATGTCATACTAGTGTAAATGCATAACGAACATAGGTCATCCTAGTGTAAATGCATAACGAACATATGTCATCCTAGTGTAAATGCATAACGAACATATGCCATCCTAGTATCCTAGTGTGAATGCATAACGAACATATGTCATCCTAGTCTAAATGCATAACGAACATATACCATCCTAGTTTAAATGCATAACGAACATATGCCATCCTAGTGTAAATGCATAGCGAACATATGCCATCCTAGTGTAAATGCATAGCGAAAATATGCCATCCTAAGGTAAATGCATAGCGAACATATGCCATCCTAGTGTAAATGCATAACGAACATGTGCCATCCTAGTGTAAATGCATAGCGAACATGTGCCATCCTAGTGTAAATGCATAACGAACATATACCATCCTAGTTTAAATGCATAACGAACATATGCCATCCTAGTGTAAATGCATAGCGAACATATGCCATCCTAGTGTAAATGCATAGCGAACATATGCCATCCTAAGGTAAATGCATAGCGAATATGTGCCATCCTAGTGTAAATGCATAACGAACATATGCCATCCTAGTGTAAATGCATAACGAACATATGTCATCCTAGTGTAAATGCATAACGAACATATGTCATACTAGTGTAAATGCATAACGAACATATGTCATCCTAGTGTAAATGCATAACGAACATATGTCGTCCTAGTGTAAATGCATAACGAACATATGTCATCCTAGTGTAAATGCATAGCGAACATATGTCATACTAGTGTAAATGCATAACGAACATAGGTCATCCTAGTGTAAATGCATAACGAACATATGTCATCCTAGTGTAAATGCATAACGAACATATGCCATCCTAGTATCCTAGTGTGAATGCATAACGAACATATGTCATCCTAGTCTAAATGCATAACGAACATATACCATCCTAGTTTAAATGCATAACGAACATATGCCATCCTAGTGTAAATGCATAGCGAACATATGCCATCCTAGTGTAAATGCATAGCGAAAATATGCCATCCTAAGGTAAATGCATAGCGAACATATGCCATCCTAGTGTAAATGCATAACGAACATGTGCCATCCTAGTGTAAATGCATAGCGAACATGTGCCATCCTAGTGTAAATGCATAACGAACATATACCATCCTAGTTTAAATGCATAACGAACATATGCCATCCTAGTGTAAATGCATAGCGAACATATGCCATCCTAGTGTAAATGCATAGCGAACATATGCCATCCTAAGGTAAATGCATAGCGAACATGTACCATCCTAGTGTAAATGCATAGCGAACATGTGTCATCCTAGTGTAAATGCATAACGAACATATGTCATCCTAGTGTAAATGCATAACCAACATATGTCATCCTAGTGTAAATGCATAACGAACATATGCCATCCTAGTGTAAATGCATAACAAACATATGCCATCCTAAAGTAAATGCATGTCGAACAGATGTCATCCTAGTGTAAATGCATAACGAACATATGTCATCCTAAGGTAAATGCATAGCGAACATTTGTCATCCTAGTGTAAATGCATAGCGAACATATGCCATCCTAAGGTAAATGCATAACGAACATATATCATCCTAAGGTAAATGCATAGCGAACATATGTCATCCTAAGGTAAATGCATAGCGAACATATGTCATCCTAGTGTAAATGCATAGCGAACATATGTCATCCTAAGGTAAATGCATAGCGAACATATGTCATCCTAGTGTAAATGCATAGCGAACATATGCCATCCTAAAGTAAATGCATAACGATCATATGTCATCCTAAAGTAAATGCATAACGATCATGTGCCATCCTAAGATAAATGCATAACGAATATATGTCATCCTAAGGTAAATGCATAGGGAACATATGTCATCCTAAGGTAAATGCATAGCGAACATATGCCATCCTAAGGTAAATGCAAAACGAACATATGCCATCCTAGTGTAAATGCATAACGAACATATGTCATACTAGTGTAAATGCATAGCGAACATATGTCATCCTAAGGTAAATGCATAGCGAACATATGCCATCCTAAAGTAAATGCATAACGAACATATGCCATCCTAGTATAAATGCATAGCGAACATATGTCATCCTAGTGTAAATGCATAGCGAACATATGTCATACTAGTGTAAATGCATAACGAACATATGTCATCCTAAGGTAAATGCATAACGAACATATGTCATACTAGTGTAAATGCATAACGAACATATTTCATACTAGTGTAAATGCATAGCGAACATATGTCATACTAGTGTAAATACATAACGAACATATGTCATCCTAGTGTAAATGCATAACGAACATATGTCATCCTAGTGTAAATGCATAACGAACATATGTCATCCTAGTGTAAATGCATAGCGAACATATGTCATACTAGTGTAAATGCATAACGAACATATGTCATCCTAGTGTAAATGCATAACGAACATATGTCATCCTAGTGTAAATGCATAACGAACATATGTCATCCTAGTGTAAATGCATAGCGAACATATGTCATACTAGTGTAAATGCATAACGAACATAGGTCATACAAGTGTAAATGCATAACGAACATATGTCATCCTAGTGTAAATGCATAACGAACATATGTCATCCTAGTGTAAATGCATAGCGAACATATGCCATCCTAGTGTAAATGCATAACGAACATATGTCATCCTAGTGTAAATGCATAACGAACATATGTCATCCTAGTGTAAATGCATAACGAACATATGCCATCCTAGTGTGAATGCATTCCGAACATATGTCATCCTAGTCTAAATGCATAACGAAGATATGCCATCCTGTTATCCTAGTGTAAATGCATAACGACCATATGTCATCCTAGTTTAAATGCATAACGAACATATGCCATCCTAGTGTAAATGCATAACGAACATATATTTTCGTAGTGTAAATGCATAACGAACATATGTCATCCTAGTATCCTAGTGTAAATGCATAACGAACATATGTCATCCTAGTGTAAATGTATAACGAACATATGTCATCCTAGTGTAAATGCATAGCGAACATATGTCATCCTAGTGTAAATGCATAACGAACATATGTCATCCTAGTATCCTAGTGTAAATGCATAACGAACATATGTCATCCTAGTGTAAATGTATAACGAACATATGTCATCCTAGTGTAAATGCATAGCGAACATATGTCATCCTAGTGTAAATGCATAACGAACATATGTCATCCTAGTATCCTAGTGTAAATGCATAACGAACATATGTCATCCTAGTGTAAATGTATAACGAACATATGTCATCCTAGTGTAAATGCATAGCGAACATATGTCATCCTAGTGTAAATGCATAACGAACATATGTCATCCTAGTATCCTAGTGTAAATGCATAACGAACATATGTCATCCTAGTGTAAATGTATAACGAACATATGTCATCCTAGTGTAAATGCATAGCGAACATATGTCATCCTAGTGTAAATGCATAACGAACATATGTCATCCTAGTATCCTAGTGTAAATGCATAACGAACATATGTCATCCTAGTGTAAATGCATAGCGAACATATGTCATCCTAGTGTAAATGCATAGCGAACATATGTCATCCTAAAGCAAATGCATAACGAACATATGCCATCCTAGTATCCTAGTGTAAATGCATAACGAACATATGTCATCCTAGTGTAAATGCATAGCGAACATATGTCATCCTAAGGTAAATGTATAACGAACATATGTCATCCTAAGGTAAATGTATAACGACCATATGTCATCCTAAGGTAAATGTATAGCGAACATATGTCACACTAGTGTAAATGCATAGCGAACATATGTCATCCTAGTGTAAATGCATAACGAACATGTGTCATCCTAGTGTAAATGAATAGCGAACATATGTCATCCTAAGGTAAATGCATAGCAAACATATGTCATCCTAAGGTAAATGCATAACGAACATATGTCATCCTAAGGTAAATGCATAGCGAACATATGTCATCCTAAGGTAACTACATAGCGAACATGTGCCATCTTAAGGTAAATGCATAACGAACATATGCCATCCTAGTATAAATGCATAGCGAACAGATGTCATCCTAGTGTAAATGCATAACGAAAATATGTCATCCTAAGCTAAATGCATAACGAACATATGTCTTCCTAGTGTAAATGCATAACGAACATATGCCATCCTAGTGTAAATGCATAGCGAACATATGCCATCCTAAGATAAATGCATAGCGAACATGTGCCAACCTAGTGTAAATGCATAGCGAACATATGCCATCCTAGTGTAAATGCATAGCGAACATATGCCATCATAAGATAAATGCATAGCGAACATGTGCCATCCTAGTGTAAATGCATAGGGAACATGTGTCATCCTAGTGTAAATGCATAACGAACATATGTCATCCTAAGGTAAATGCATGACGAACATATGTCATACTAGTGTAAATGCATAGCGAACATATGTCATCCTAGTGTAAATGCATAAGGAACATATGTCATCCTAGTGTAAATGCATAGCGAACATATGTCATTCTAAGGTAAATGCATAACGAACATATGTCATCCTAGTGTAAATGCATAGCGAACATATGTCATCCTAAGGTAAATGCATAGCGAAAATATGTCATCCTAGTGTAAACGCATAACGAACATATGTCATTCTAGTGTAAATGCATAGCGAACATATGTCATCCTAAGGTAAATGCATAACGAACATATGCCATCCTAGTGTAAATGCATAACGAACATATGCCATCCTAGTGTAAATGCATAGCGAACATATGTCATCCTAGAGTAAATGCATAACGAACATATGTCATCCTAGTGTAAATGCATAACGAACATATGCTATCCTAGTATCCTAGTGTAAATGCATAACGAACATATGTCATCCTAGTTTAAATGCATAACGAACATATGCCATCCTAGTGTATATGAATAGCGAACATATGCCATCCTAGTTTAAATGCATAACGAACATATGCCATCCTAGTGTGAATGCATAACGAACATATGTCATCCTAGTTTAAATGCATAGCGAACATATGTCATACTAGTGTAAATGCATAACGAACATATGTCATCCTAGTGTAAATGAATAGCGAACATATGTCATCCTAGTGTAAATGCATAGCGAACATATGTCATGCTACCAGGTAAATGCATAACGAACATATGCCATTCTAGTATCCTAGTGTAAATGCATAACGAATATATGTCATCCTAGTGTAAATGAATAGCGAACATATGTCATCCTAGTGTAAATGCATAGCGAACATATGTCATCCTAAGGTAAATGCATAACGAACATATGTCATCCTAAGGTAAATGCATAACGAACATATGTCATACTAGTGTAAATGCATAGCGACCATATGTCATCCTAGTGTAAATGCATAATGAACATAGGTCATCCTAGTGTAAATGCATAACGAACATAGGCCATCCTAGTGTAAATGCATAGCGAACATATGCCATCCTAGTGTAAATGCATAGCGAACATATGCCATCCTAGTGTAAATGCATAGCGAACATATGCCATCCTAGTGTAAATGCATAACGAACATGTGTCATCCTAGTGTAAATGAATAGCGAACATATGCCATACTAAGGTAAATGCATAACGAACATATGTCATCCTAAGGTAAATGTATAAAGAACAAATGTCATCCTAAGGTAAATGCATAGCGAACATGTGCCATCCTAAGGTAAATGCATAACGAACATATGTCATCCTAAGGTAAATGCATAACGAACATATGTCATACTAGTGTAAATGCATAACGAACATATGTCATCCTAAGGTAAATGAATAACGAACATATGTCATACTAGTGTAAATGCATAACTAACATATGTCATACTAGTGTAAATGCATAACGAACATATGTCATACTAATGTAAATGCATAACGAACATATGTCATACTAGTGTAAATGCATAACGAACATATGTCATCCTAGTGTAAATGCATAACGAACATATGCTATCCTAGTGTAAATGCATAACGAACATATGCCATCCTAGTGTGAATGCATAACGAACATATGTCATCCTAGTTTAAATGCATAGTGAACATATGTCATACTAGTGTAAATGCATACCTAACATATGTTATCCTAGTGTAAATGCATAACGAACATATGCCATCCTAGTATCCTAGAGTAAATGCATAACGATCATATGTCATCCTAGTTTAAATGCATAGCGAACATATGTCATCCTAAGGTAAATGCATAACGAACATATGTCATCCAAAGGTAAATGCATAACGAACATATGTCATACTATTGTAAATGCATAGCGAACATATGTCATCCTAGTGTAAATGCATAACGAACATATGTCATCCTTGTGTAAATGCATAACGAAAATATGTAATCCTAGTGTAAATGCATAACAAACATATGACATCCTAGTGTAAATGCATTGCAAACATATGTCATCCTAGTGTAAATGCATTGCAAACATATGCCATCCTAGTGTAAATGCATAACTAACATATGTCATCCTAGTGTAAATGCATAGCGAACATATGTCATCCTAAGGTAAATGCATAGCGAACATGTGCCATCCTAAGGTAAATGCATAACTAACATAGGCCATCCTAGTGAAAAATTCATAGCGAACATATGTCATCCTAAGGTAAATGCATAACGAACATATGTCATCCTAAGGTAAATGCATAGCGAACATATGTCATCCTAAGGTAACTACATAGCGAACATGTGCCATCTTAAGGTAAATGCATAACGAACATATGCCATCCTAGTATAAATGCATAGCGAACAGATGTCATCCTAGTGTAAATGCATAACGAAAATATGTCATCCTAAGCTAAATGCATAACGAACATATGTCTTCCTAGTGTAAATGCATAACGAACATATGCCATCCTAGTGTAAATGCATAGCGAACATATGCCATCCTAAGATAAATGCATAGCGAACATGTGCCATCCTAGTGTAAATGCATAGCGAACATATGCCATCCTAGTGTAAATGCATAGCGAACATATGCCATCATAAGATAAATGCATAGCGAACATGTACCATCCTAGTGTAAATGCATAGGGAACATGTGTCATCCTAGTGTAAATGCATAACGAACATATGTCATCCTAAGGTAAATGCATGACGAACATATGTCATACTAGTGTAAATGCATAGCGAACATATGTCATCCTAGTGTAAATGCATAAGGAACATATGTCATCCTAGTGTAAATGCATAGCGAACATATGTCATCCTAAGGTAAATGCATAGCGAAAATATGTCATCCTAGTGTAAACGCATAACGAACATATGTCATTCTAGTGTAAATGCATAGCGAACATATGTCATCCTAAGGTAAATGCATAACGAACATATGCCATCCTAGTGTAAATGCATAACGAACATATGCCATCCTAGTGTAAATGCATAGCGAACATATGTCATCCTAGAGTAAATGCATAACGAACATATGTCATCCTAGTGTAAATGCATAACGAACATATGCTATCCTAGTATCCTAGTGTAAATGCATAACGAACATATGTCATCCTAGTTTAAATGCATAACGAACATATGCCATCCTAGTGTATATGAATAGCGAACATATGCCATCCTAGTTTAAATGCATAACGAACATATGCCATCCTAGTGTGAATGCATAACGAACATATGTCATCCTAGTTTAAATGCATAGCGAACATATGTCATACTAGTGTAAATGCATAACGAACATATGTCATCCTAGTGTAAATGAATAGCGAACATATGTCATCCTAGTGTAAATGCATAGCGAACATATGTCATGCTAAGGTAAATGCATAACGAACATATGCCATTCTAGTATCCTAGTGTAAATGCATAACGAATATATGTCATCCTAGTGTAAATGAATAGCGAACATATGCCATCCTAGTGTAAATGCATAGCGAACATATGCCATCATAAGATAAATGCATAGCGAACATGTGCCATCCTAGTGTAAATGCATAGGGAACATGTGTCATCCTAGTGTAAATGCATAACGAACATATGTCATCCTAAGGTAAATGCATGACGAACATATGTCATACTAGTGTAAATGCATAGCGAACATATGTCATCCTAGTGTAAATGCATAAGGAACATATGTCATCCTAGTGTAAATGCATAGCGAACATATGTCATCCTAAGGTAAATGCATAGCGAAAATATGTCATCCTAGTGTAAACGCATAACGAACATATGTCATTCTAGTGTAAATGCATAGCGAACATATGTCATCCTAAGGTAAATGCATAACGAACATATGCCATCCTAGTGTAAATGCATAACGAACATATGCCATCCTAGTGTAAATGCATAGCGAACATATGTCATCCTAGAGTAAATGCATAACGAACATATGTCATCCTAGTGTAAATGCATAACGAACATATGCTATCCTAGTATCCTAGTGTAAATGCATAACGAACATATGTCATCCTAGTTTAAATGCATAACGAACATATGCCATCCTAGTGTATATGAATAGCGAACATATGCCATCCTAGTTTAAATGCATAACGAACATATGCCATCCTAGTGTGAATGCATAACGAACATATGTCATCCTAGTTTAAATGCATAGCGAACATATGTCATACTAGTGTAAATGCATAACGAACATATGTCATCCTAGTGTAAATGAATAGCGAACATATGTCATCCTAGTGTAAATGCATAGCGAACATATGTCATGCTAAGGTAAATGCATAACGAACATATGCCATTCTAGTATCCTAGTGTAAATGCATAACGAATATATGTCATCCTAGTGTAAATGAATAGCGAACATATGTCATCCTAGTGTAAATGCATAGCGAACATATGTCATCCTAAGGTAAATGCATAACGAACATATGTCATCCTAAGGTAAATGCATAACGAACATATGTCATACTAGTGTAAATGCATAGCGAACATATGTCATCCTAGTGTAAATGCATAATGAACATAGGTCATCCTAGTGTAAATGCATAACGAACATAGGCCATCCTAGTGTAAATGCATAGCGAACATATGCCATCCTAGTGTAAATGCATAGCGAACATATGCCATCCTAGTGTAAATGCATAGCGAACATATGCCATCCTAGTGTAAATGCATAACGAACATGTGTCATCCTAGTGTAAATGAATAGCGAACATATGCCATACTAAGGTAAATGCATAACGAACATATGTCATCCTAAGGTAAATGTATAAAGAACAAATGTCATCCTAAGGTAAATGCATAGCGAACATGTGCCATCCTAAGGTAAATGCATAACGAACATATGTCATCCTAAGGTAAATGCATAACGAACATATGTCATACTAGTGTAAATGCATAACGAACATATGTCATCCTAAGGTAAATGAATAACGAACATATGTCATACTAGTGTAAATGCATAACTAACATATGTCATACTAGTGTAAATGCATAACGAACATATGTCATACTAATGTAAATGCATAACGAACATATGTCATACTAGTGTAAATGCATAACGAACATATGTCATCCTAGTGTAAATGCATAACGAACATATGCTATCCTAGTGTAAATGCATAACGAACATATGCCATCCTAGTGTGAATGCATAACGAACATATGTCATCCTAGTTTAAATGCATAGTGAACATATGTCATACTAGTGTAAATGCATACCAAACATATGTTATCCTAGTGTAAATGCATAACGAACATATGCCATCCTAGTATCCTAGAGTAAATGCATAACGATCATATGTCATCCTAGTTTAAATGCATAGCGAACATATGTCATCCTAAGGTAAATGCATAACGAACATATGTCATCCAAAGGTAAATGCATAACGAACATATGTCATACTATTGTAAATGCATAGCGAACATATGTCATCCTAGTGTAAATGCATAACGAACATATGTCATCCTTGTGTAAATGCATAACGAAAATATGTAATCCTAGTGTAAATGCATAACGAACATATGACATCCTAGTGTAAATGCATTGCGAACATATGTCATCCTAGTGTAAATGCATTGCAAACATATGCCATCCTAGTGTAAATGCATAACTAACATATGTCATCCTAGTGTAAATGCATAGCGAACATATGTCATCCTAAGGTAAATGCATAACGAACATATGTCATCCTAAGGTAAATGCATAGCGAACATGTGCCATCCTAAGGTAAATGCATAACTAACATAGGCCATCCTAGTGAAAAATTCATAGCGAACATATGTCATCCTAAGGTAAATGCATAGCGAACATGTGCCATCCTAAGGTAAATGCATAACGAACATATGCCATCCTAGTGTAAATGCATAATGAACATATGACATCCTAGTGTAAATGCATAACGAACATATTTCATACTAGTGTAAATGCATAACGAACATATGTCATACTATTGTAAATGCATAACGAACATATGTCATACTAGTGTAAATGCATAGCGAACATATGTCATACTAGGGTAAATGCATAACGAACATATGTCATCCTAGTGTAAATGCATAACGAACATATGTCATCCTAGTGTAAATGCATAGCTAACATATGCCATCCTAGTATCCTACTGTAAATGCATAACGAACATATGCCATCCTAGTGTAAATGCATAACGAACATATGTCATCCTAGTCTAAATGCATAACGAAGATATGCCATCCTGTTATCCTAGTGTAAATGCATAACGACCATATGTCATCCTAGTTTAAATGCATATCGAACATATGTCATCCTAGTGTAAACGCATAACGAACATATGTCATTCTAGTGTAAATGCATAGCGAACATAGGTCATCCTAAGGTAAATGCATAACGAACATATGCCATCCTAGTGTAAATGCATAACGAACATATGCCATCCTAGTGTAAATGCATAGCGAACATATGTCATCCTAAGGTAAATGCATAACGAACATATGTCATCCTAAGGTAAATGCATAGCGAACATGAGCCATCCTAGTGTAAATGCATAGCGAACATATGTCATCCTAAGGTAAATGCATAGCGAACAAATGTCATCCTAAGGTAAATGCATAACGAACATATGTCATCCTAAGGTAAGTGCATAGCGAACATGTGCCATCCTAAGGTAAATGCATAACGAACATAGGCCATCCTAGTGTAAATGCATAGCGAACATATGTCATCCTAGTGTAAATGCATAACGAACATATGTCATCCTAAGGTAAATGCATAGCGAACATATGTCATCCTAGTGTAAATGCATAACGAACATATGTCATCCTAGTGTAAATGCATAGCGAACATATGTCATCCTGTGTAAATGCATAACTAACATATGTCATACTAGTGTAAATGCATAACGAACATATGTCATCCTAGTGTAAATGCATAACGAACATATGTCATCCTAGTGTAAATGCATAACGAACATATGTCATCCTAGTGTAAATGCATAGCGAACATATGTCATCCTAGTGTAAATGCATAGCGAACATATGCCATCCTAGTGTAAATGCATAGCGAACATATGTCATCCTAGTGTAAATGCATAACGAACATATGTCATCCTAGTGTAAATGCATAGCGAACATATGTCATCCTAATGTAAATGCATAACGAACATATGTCATCCTAGTGTAAATGCATAACGAACATATGTCATCCTAGTGTAAATGCATACGAACATATGCATCCTAGTGTAAATGCATAGCGAACATATGTCATCCTAGTAAATGCATAACAACATATGTCATCCTAGTAAATGCATAGCGAACATATGTCATCCTAGTGTAAATGCATAGCGAACATATGTCATCCTAAGGTAAATGCATAACGAACATATGTCATCCTAAGGTAAATGCATAGCGAACATGTGCCATCCTAATGTAAATACATAACGAACATATGCCATCCAAGTATAAATGCATAGCGAACATATGTCATCCTAGTGTAAATGCATAACGAACATATGTCATCCTAAGGTAAATGCATAACGAACATATGTCATCCTAGTAAATGCATAGCGAACATATGCCATCCTAAGGTAAATACATAACGAACATATGCCATCCAAGTATAAATGCATAGCGAACATATGTCATCCTAATGTAAATGCATAACGAACATATGTCATCCTAATGTAAATGCATAACGAACATATGTCATCCTAAGGTAAATGCATAGCGAACATGTGCCATCCTAAGGTAAATACATAACGAACATATGCCATCCAAGTATAAATGCATAGCGAACATATGTCATCCTAGTGTAAATGCATAACGAACATATGTCATCCTAAGGTAAATGCATAACGAACATATGTCATCCTAAGGTAAATGCATAGCGAACATGTGCCATCCTAAGGTAAATACATAATGAACATAGGCCATCCTAGTATAAATGCATAGTGAACATATGTCATCCTAGTGTAAATGCATAACGAACATATGTCATTCTAGTGTAAATGCATAAAGAACATATGTCATCCTAGTGTAAATGCATAACGAACATATGTCATACTAGTGTAAATGCATAACGAACATATGTCATCCTAATGTAAATGCATAACGAACATATGTCATACTAGTGTAAATGCATAACGAACATATGGCATACTAGTGTAAATGCATAGCGAACATATGTCATACTAGTGTAAATGCATAACGAACATATGTCATCCTAGTGTAAATGCATAACGAACAAATGTCATCCTAGTATAAATGCATAACGAACATATGTCATACTAGTGTAAATGCATAACGAACATATGTCATCCTAAGGTAAATGCATAGCGAACATATGTCATACTAGTGTAAATGCATAACGAACATATGTCATCCTAGTGTAAATGCATAACGAACATATGTCATACTAGTGTAAATGCATAACGAACATATGGCATCCTAGTGTAAATGCATAACGAACATATGTCATACTAGTGTAAATGCATAACGAACATATGCCATCCTAGTGTAAATGCAAAACGAACATATGCCATCCTAGTATCCTAGTGTAAATGCATAACGAACATATGTCATCCTAGTTTAAATGCATAACGAACATATCCCATCCTAGTATCGTAGTGTAAATGCATAACGAACATATGTCATCCTAGTTTAAATGCATAACGAACATATGCCATCCTAGTGTAAATGCATAGCGAACATATGCCATCCTAGTGTAAATGCATAACGAATATATGCCATCCTAGTGTGAATGCATAACGAACATATGTCATCCTAGTTTAAATGCATAGCGAACATATGTCATACTAGTGTAAATGCATAACGAACATATGTCATCCTAGTGTAAATGTATAGCTAACATATGCCATCCTAGTATCCTAGTGTAAATGCATAACGAATATATGTCATCCTAGTGTAAATGAATAGCGAACATATGTCATCCTAGTGTAAATGCATAGCGAACATATGTCATCCTAAGGTAAATGCATAACGAACATATGTCATCCTAGTGTAAATGCATAGTGAACATATGTCATCCTAGTGTAAATGCATAACGAACATAGGCCATCCTAGTGTAAATGCATAGCGAACATATGCCATCCTAGTGTAAATGCATAGCGAACATATGCCATCCTAGTGTAAATGCATAGCGAACATATGCCATCCTATTGTAAATGCATAACGAACATGTGTCATCCTAGTGTAAATGCATAGCGAACATATGCCATCCTAAGGTAAATGCATAACGAACATAGGTCATCCTAAGGTAAATGCATAACGAACATATACCATCCTACTGTAAATGCATAGCGAACATATGCCATCCTAGTGTAAATGCATAACGAACATATGCCATCTTAGTGTAAATGCATAACGAACATATGTCATCCTAGTGTAAATGAATAGCGAACGTATGCCATACTAAGGTAAATGCATAACGAACATATGTCATCCTAAGGTAAATGTATAAAGAACATATGTCATCCTAAGGTAAATGCATAGCGAACATGTGCCATCCTAAGGTAAATGCATAACGAACATATGTCATCCTAAGGAAAATGCATAACGAACAAATGTCATACTAGTGTAAATGCATAACGAACATATGTCATCCTAAGGTAAATGAATAATGAACATATGTCATACTAGTGTAAATGCATAACCAACATATGTCATACTAGTGTAAATGCATAACGAACATATGTCATACTAGTGTAAATGCATAACGAACATATGTCATACTAGTGTAAATGCATAACGAACATATGTCATCCTAGTGTAAATGCATAACGAACATATGCCATCCTAGTGTAAATGCATAACGAACATATGCCATCCTAGTGTGAATGCATAACGAACATATGTTATCCTAGTTTAAATGCATAGTGAACATATGTCATACTAGTGTAAATGCATAACGAACATATGTTATCCTAGTGTAAATGAATAGCGAACATATGTCATCCTAGTGTAAATGCATAGCGAACATATGTCATCCTAAGGTAAATGCATAACGAACATATGTCATACTAGTGTAAATGCATAGCGAACATATGTCATCCTAGTGTAAATGCATAATGAACATATGTCATCCTAGTGTAAATGCATAACGAACATAGGCCATCCTAGTGTAAATGCAAAGCGAACATATGCCATCCTAGTGTAAATGCATAGCGAACATATGCCATCCTAGTGTAAATGCATAGCGAACATATGCCATCCTATTGTAAATGCATAACGAACATGTGTCATCCTAGTGTAAATGCATAGCGAACATATGCCATCCTAAGGTAAATGCATAACGAACATAGGTCATCCTAAGGTAAATGCATAACGAACATATACCATCCTACTGTAAATGCATAGCGAACATATGCCATCCTAGTGTAAATGCATAACGAACATATGCCATATTAGTGTAAATGCATAACGAACATATGTCATCCTAGTGTAAATGAATAGCGAACGTATGCCATACTAAGGTAAATGCATAATGAACATATGTCATCCTAAGGTAAATGTATAAAGAACATATGTCATCCTAAGGTAAATGCATAGCGAACATGTGCCATCCTAAGGTAAATGCATAACGAACATATGTCATCCTAAGGAAAATGCATAACGAACAAATGTCATACTAGTAAATGCATAACGACATATGTCATCCTAATGTAAATGCATAACGAACATATGTCATCCTAGTGTAAATGCATAGCGAACATATGTCATCCTAGTGTAAATGCATAACGAACATATGTCATCCTAGTGTAAATGCATAACGAACATATGCACCAGTAAATGCATAACAACATATGTCATCCTAGTTAAATGCATAACGAACATATGTCATCCTAGTGTAAATGCATAACGAACATATGTCATCCTAGTGTAAATGCATAGCGAACATATGCCATCCTAGTGTAAATGCATAGCGAACATATGCCATCCTAGTGTAAATGCATAACGAACATATGTCATCCTAGTGTAAATGCATAACGAACATATGCCATCCTAGTGTAAATGCATAGCGAACATATGTCATCCTAGTGTAAATGCATAGCGAACATATGTCATCCTAATGTAAATGCATAGCGAACATATGTCATCCTAGTGTAAATGCATAACGAACATATGTCATCCTAGTGTAAATGCATAGCGAACATATGCCATCCTGTGTAAATGTACAGCTAACATATGTCATACTAGTGTAAATGCATAACGGACATATGTCATACTAATGTAAATGCATAACGAACATATGTCATCTTAGTGTAAATGCATAGCGAACATATGCCATCCTGTGTAAATGTATAGCTAACATATGTCATACTAGTGTAAATGCATAACGGACATATGTCATACTAATGTAAATGCATAACGAACATATGCCATCCTAGTGTAAATGCATAACGACCATATGTGATCCTAGTGTAAATGTATAGAGAACATATGCCATCCTAGTGTAAATGCATAGCGAACATATGTCATCCTAAGGTAAATGCATAACGAACATATGTCATCCTAGTGTAAATGCATAGCGAACATATGTCATCCTAAGGTAAATGCATAGCGAACATATGTAATCCTAGTTTAAATGCATAACGAACATATGTCATCCTAGTGTAAATGCATAGCAAACATATGATTTCCTAGTGTAAATGTATAGCTAACATATGTCATACTAGCGTAAATGCATAACGAACATATGTCATCCTAGTATCCTATTGTAAATGCATAACGAACATATGTCATCCTAGTGTAAATACATAGCGAAAATATGTCATCCTATGTAAATGCATAGCGAACATATGCCATCCTAGTGTAAATACATAACGAACATATGTCATACTAGTGTAAATGCATAACGAACATATGTCATCCTAGTTTAAATGCATAACGAACATATGCCTTCCTATTGTAAATGCATAACGAACATATGTCATACTAGTGTAAATGCATAGCGAACATATGCCATCCTAGTGTAAATGCATAACGAACATATGTCATCCTAGTGTAAATACATAGCGAAAATATGTCATCCTATGTAAATGCATAGCGAACATATGCCATCCTAGTGTAAATGCATAGCGTACATATGCCATCCTAGTGTAAATGCATAGCGAACATATGTCATCCTAGTGTAAATGCATAGCGAACATATGCCATCATAGTGTAAATGCATAACGAACATATGTCATCCTAGTGTAAATGCATAACGAACATATGCCATCCTAGTGTAAATGCATAGCGAACATATGTCGTCCTAGTGTAAATGCATAGCGAACATATGTCATCCTAGTGTAAATGCATAGCGAACATATGTCATCCTAAGGTAAATGCATAGCGAACATATGTCATCCTAGTGTAAATGCATAACAAACATATGTCATCCTAGTGTAAATGCATAGCGAAAATAGGCCATCCTAGTGTAAATGTATAGCTAACATATGTCATACTAGTGTAAATGCATAACGGAAATATGTCTTACTAATGTAAATGCATAACGAACATATGTCATCCTAGTGTAAATGCATAGCGCACATATGCCATCCTAGTGTAAATACATAGCGAACATATGTCATCCTAAGGTAAATGCATAGCGAACATATGTCATCCTAGTGTAAATGCATAGCGAACATATGTCATCCTAGTGTAAATGCATAGCGAACATATGCCATCCTAGTGTAAATGTATAGCTAACATTTGTCATATTAGTGTAAATGCATAACGAACATATGTCATACTAGTGTAAATGCATAGCGAACATATGTCGTCCTAGTGTAAATGCATAGCGAACATATGTCATCCTAGTTTAAATGCATAACGAACATATACCTTCTTATTGTAAATGCATAGCGAACATAAGTCATCCTAAGGTAAATGCATAGCGAACATATGTCATCCTAGTGTAAATGCATAACGAACATATGTCATCCTAGTGTAAATACATAACGAACATATGCCATCCTAGTATCCTATTGTAAATGCATAACGAACATATGTCATCCTAGTGTAAATGCATAGCGAACATATTCCATCCTAGTGTAAATGCATAACGAACATATGACATCGTAGTGTAAATGCATAGCGAACATATGTCATCCTAGTGTAAATGCATAGCGAACATATGCCATCCTAGTGTAAATGCATAGCGAACATATGTCATCCTAAGGTAAATGAATAGCGAACATATGTCATCCTAGTGTAAATGCATAGCGAACATATGTCATCCTAAGGTAAATGCATAACGAACATATGTCATCCTAGTGTAAATGCATAGCGAACATATGCCATCCTAGTGTAAATGTAGAGCTAACATATGTCATACTAGTGTAAATGCATAACGGACATATGTCATACTAATGTAAATGCATAACGAACATATGTCATCCTAATGTAAATGCATAGCGAACATATGCCATCCTAGTGTAAATGCATAACGAACATATGTCATCCTAGTGTAAATGCATAGCGAACATATGCCATCCTAGTGTAAATGCATAGCGAACATATGTCATCCTAAGGTAAATGCATAGCGAACATATGTCATCCTAGTGTAAATGCATAGCGAACATATGTCATCCTAAGGTAAATGCATTGCGAACATATGTCATCCTAGTGTAAATGCATAGCGAACATATGTCATCCTAAGGTAAATGCATGGCGAACATATGTCCTCCTAGTTTAAATGCATAACGAACATATGTCATCCTAGTGTAAATGCATAGCGAACATATGCCATCCTAGTGTAAAAGTATAGCTAACATATGTCATACTAGTGTAAATTCATAACGGACATATGTCATACTAGTGTAAATGCATAACGAACATATGTCATCCTAAGGTAAATGCATAGCGAACATATGTCATCCTAGTGTAAATGCATAGCGAACATATGTCATCATAGTTTAAATGCATAACGAACATATGCCTTCCTATTGTAAATGCATAACGAACATATGTCATCCTAGTGTAAATGCATAACGAACATATGCCATCCTAGTATCCTATTGTAAATGCATAACGAACATATGTCATCCTAGTGTAAATGCATAGCGAACATATGTCATCCTAGTGTAAATGCAGAGCGAACATATGTCATCTTAGTTTAAATGCATAACGAACATATGCCTTCCTATTGTAAATGCATAACGAACATATGTCATCCTAAGGTAAATGCATAGCGAACATATGTCATCCTAGTGTAAATGCATAGCGAACATATGTCATCCTAGTGTAAATGCATAGCGAACATATGTCATCCTAGTGTAAATGCATAGCGAACATATGCCATCCTAGTGTAAATGCATTGCAAACATATGCCATCCTAGTGTAAATGCATAAGGAACATAAGTCATGCTAGTGTAAATGCATAACGAACATATGTCATCCTAGTGTAAATGCATAGCGAACATATGCCATCCTAGTGTAAATGTATAGCGAACATATGCCATCCTAGTGTAAATGCATAACGAACATATGACATCCTAGTGTAAATGCATAACGAACATATGTCATCCTAAGCTAAATGCATAACGAACATATACCATCCTAGTGTAAATGCATAAAGAAAATATGTCACCCTAGTGTAAATGCATAACGAACATATGTCATCCTAGTGTAAATGCATAATGAACATATGCCATCCTAGTGTAAATGCATAACGAACATATGTCATCCAAGGTAAATGCATAGCGAACATATGTCATCCTAGTGTAAATGCATAGCGAACATATGTCATCCTAGTGTAAATGCATAGCGAACATATGTCATCCTAGTGTAAATGCATAGCGAACATATGTCATCCTAGTGTAAATGCATAGCGAACATATGTCATCCTAGTGTGAATGCATAACGAACATGTGTCATCCTAGTATAAATGAATAACGAACATATGTCATCCTAGTGTAAATGCATAACGAACATATGTCATCCTAGTGTAAATGCATAGCGAACATATGTCATCCTAGTGTAAATGAATAACGAACATATGTCATCCTAGTGTGAATGCATAACGAACATGTGTCATCCTAGTGTAAATGAATAACGAACATATGTCATCCTAGTGTAAATGCATAACGAACATATGCCATCCTAGTGTAAATGCATAGCGAACATATGTCATCCTAGTGTGAATGCATAACGAACATGTGTCATCCTAGTGTAAATAAATAAAGAACATAGGTCATCCTAATGTAAATGCATAGCGAATATATGTCATCCTAGTGTGAATGCATAACGAACATATGTCATCCTAGTGTAAATGCATAACGAACATATGTCATCCTAGTTTAAATGCATAACGAACATATGCCATCCTAGTGTAAATGCATAGCGAACTTATGTCATCCTAGTGTAAATGCATAACGAACATATGCCATCCTAGTGTGAATGCATAGCGAACATAAATCATCCTAGTGTAAATGCATAACGAACATATGCCTTCCTATTGTAAATGCATAACGAACATATGTCATCCTAAGTTAAATACATAGCGAACATATGTCATCCTAGTGTAAATGCATAACGAACATATGTCATCCTAGTGTAAATGCATAACGAACATATGCCATCCTAGTGTAAATGCATAACGAACATATGTCATCCTAGTGTAAATGCATAGCGAAAATATGTCATCCTATGTAAATGCATAGCCAACATATGCCATCCTAGTGTAAATACATAACGAACATATGTCATACTAGTGTAAATGCATAACGAACATATGTCATCCTAGTGTAAATGCATAACGAACATATGTCATCCTAGTTTAAATGCATAACGAACATATGGCATCCTAGTGTAAATGCATAGCGAACTTATGTCAACCTAGTTTAAATGCATAACGAACATATGCCATCCTAGTGTGAATGCATAACGAACATATGCCATCCTAGTGTGAATGCATAGCGAACATAAATCATCCTAGTGTGAATGCATAACGAACATACGTCATCCTAGTGTGAATGCATAATGAACATACGTCATCCTAGTGTGAATGCATAACGAAAATGTGTCATCCTAAGGTAAATACATAACGAACATATGTCATCCTAGTGTAAATGCATAACGAACATATGCCATCCTAGTATAAATGCATAACGAACATATGTCATCCTAGTGTAAATGCATAGCTAACATATGCCATCCTAGTGTAAATGCATAGCGAACATATGTCATCCTAGTGTAAATGCATAGCGAACATATGCCATCATAGTGTAAATGCATAACGAACATATGTCATCCTAGTGTAAATGCATAACGAACATATGCCATCCTAGTGTAAATGCATAGCGAACATATGTTATCCTTGTGTAAATGCATAGCGAACATATGCCATCCTAGTGTAAATGCATAGCGAACATATGTCATCTTAGTGTAAATGCATAGTGAACATATGTCATCCTAAGGTAAATGCATAGCGAACATATGTCATCCTAGTGTAAATGCATAACGAACATATGTCATCCTAGTGTAAATGCATAGCGAACATATGCCATCCTAGTGTAAATGTATAGCTAACATATGTCATACTAGTGTAAATGCATAACGGACATATGTCATACTAATGTAAATGCATAACGAACATATGTCATCCAATTGTAAATGCATAGCGAACATATGTCATCCTAAGGTAAATGCATAGCGAACATATGTCATCCTAGTGTAAATGCATAGCGAACATATGTCATCCTAAGGTAAATGCATAGCGAATATATGTCATCCTAGTTTAAATGCATAACGAACATATGTCATCCTAGTGTAAATGCATAGCGAACATATGTCATCCTAGTGTAAATGCATAACGAACATATGTCATCCTAGTTTAAATGCAAAACGAACATATGCCATCCTAGTGTAAATGCATAGCAAACTTATGTCAACCTAGTTTAAATGCATAACGAACATATGCCATCCTAGTGTGAATGCATAGCGAACATAAATCATCATAGTGTGAATGCATAACAAACATATGTCATCCTAGTGTGAATGCATAACGATTATGTGTCATCCTAGTGTAAATGCATAGCTAACATATGCCATCCTAGTGTAAATGCATAGCGAACATATGCCATCATAGTGTAAATGCATAACGAACATATGTCATCCTAGTGTAAATGCATAACGAACATATGCCATCCCAGTGTAAATGCATAGCGAACATATGTCATCCTAGTGTAAATGCATAGTGAACATATGTCATCCTAAGGTAAATGCATAGCGAACATATGTCATCCTAGTGTAAATGCATAACGAACATATGTCATCCTAGTGTAAATGCATAGCGAACATATGCCATCCTGTGTAAATGTACAGCTAACATATGTCATACTAGTGTAAATGCATAACGGACATATGTCATACTAATGTAAATGCATAACGAACATATGTCATCTTAGTGTAAATGCATAGCGAACATATGCCATCCTGTGTAAATGTATAGCTAACATATGTCATACTAGTGTAAATGCATAACGGACATATGTCATACTAATGTAAATGCATAACGAACATATGCCATCCTAGTGTAAATGCATAACGACCATATGTCATCCTAGTGTAAATGTATAGAGAACATATGCCATCCTAGTGTAAATGCATAGCGAACATATGTCATCCTAAGGTAAATGCATAACGAACATATGTCATCCTAGTGTAAATGCATAGCGAACATATGTCATCCTAAGGTAAATGCATAGCGAACATATGTAATCCTAGTTTAAATGCATAACGAACATATGTCATCCTAGTGTAAATGCATAGCAAACATATGATTTCCTAGTGTAAATGTATAGCTAACATATGTCATACTAGCGTAAATGCATAACGAACATATGTCATCCTAGTATCCTATTGTAAATGCATAACGAACATATGTCATCCTAGTGTAAATACATAGCGAAAATATGTCATCCTATGTAAATGCATAGCGAACATATGCCATCCTAGTGTAAATACATAACGAACATATGTCATACTAGTGTAAATGCATAACGAACATATGTCATCCTAGTTTAAATGCATAACGAACATATGCCTTCCTATTGTAAATGCATAACGAACATATGTCATACTAGTGTAAATGCATAGCGAACATATGCCATCCTAGTGTAAATGCATAACGAACATATGTCATCCTAGTGTAAATACATAGCGAAAATATGTCATCCTATGTAAATGCATAGCGAACATATGCCATCCTAGTGTAAATGCATAGCGTACATATGCCATCCTAGTGTAAATGCATAGCGAACATATGTCATCCTAGTGTAAATGCATAGCGAACATATGCCATCATAGTGTAAATGCATAACGAACATATGTCATCCTAGTGTAAATGCATAACGAACATATGCCATCCTAGTGTAAATGCATAGCGAACATATGTCGTCCTAGTGTAAATGCATAGCGAACATATGTCATCCTAGTGTAAATGCATAGCGAACATATGTCATCCTAAGGTAAATGCATAGCGAACATATGTCATCCTAGTGTAAATGCATAACAAACATATGTCATCCTAGTGTAAATGCATAGCGAAAATAGGCCATCCTAGTGTAAATGTATAGCTAACATATGTCATACTAGTGTAAATGCATAACGGAAATATGTCTTACTAATGTAAATGCATAACGAACATATGTCATCCTAGTGTAAATGCATAGCGCACATATGCCATCCTAGTGTAAATACATAGCGAACATATGTCATCCTAAGGTAAATGCATAGCGAACATATGTCATCCTAGTGTAAATGCATAGCGAACATATGTCATCCTAGTGTAAATGCATAGCGAACATATGCCATCCTAGTGTAAATGTATAGCTAACATTTGTCATATTAGTGTAAATGCATAACGAACATATGTCATACTAGTGTAAATGCATAGCGAACATATGTCGTCCTAGTGTAAATGCATAGCGAACATATGTCATCCTAGTTTAAATGCATAACGAACATATACCTTCTTATTGTAAATGCATAGCGAACATAAGTCATCCTAAGGTAAATGCATAGCGAACATATGTCATCCTAGTGTAAATGCATAACGAACATATGTCATCCTAGTGTAAATACATAACGAACATATGCCATCCTAGTATCCTATTGTAAATGCATAACGAACATATGTCATCCTAGTGTAAATGCATAGCGAACATATTCCATCCTAGTGTAAATGCATAACGAACATATGACATCGTAGTGTAAATGCATAGCGAACATATGTCATCCTAGTGTAAATGCATAGCGAACATATGCCATCCTAGTGTAAATGCATAGCGAACATATGTCATCCTAAGGTAAATGAATAGCGAACATATGTCATCCTAGTGTAAATGCATAGCGAACATATGTCATCCTAAGGTAAATGCATAACGAACATATGTCATCCTAGTGTAAATGCATAGCGAACATATGCCATCCTAGTGTAAATGTAGAGCTAACATATGTCATACTAGTGTAAATGCATAACGGACATATGTCATACTAATGTAAATGCATAACGAACATATGTCATCCTAGTGTAAATGCATAGCGAACATATGCCATCCTAGTGTAAATGCATAACGAACATATGTCATCCTAGTGTAAATGCATAGCGAACATATGCCATCCTAGTGTAAATGCATAGCGAACATATGTCATCCTAGTGTAAATGCATAGCGAACATATGTCATCCTAGTGTAAATGCATAGCGAACATATGTCATCCTAGTGTAAATGCATAGCGAACATATGTCATCCTAGTGTAAATGCATAGCGAACATATGTCATCCTAGTGTAAATGCATAGCGAACATATGTCATCCTAGTGTAAATGCATAACGAACATATGTCATCCTAGTGTAAATGCATAGCGAACATATGCCATCCTAGTGTAAATGTATAGCTAACATATGTCATACTAGTGTAAATGCATAACGGACATATGTCATACTAATGTAAATGCATAACGAACATATGTCATCCTAATGTAAATGCATAGCGAACATATGCCATCCTAGTGTAAATGCATAACGAACATATGTCATCCTAGTGTAAATGCATAGCGAACATATGCCATCCTAGTGTAAATGCATAGCGAACATATGTCATCCTAAGGTAAATGCATAGCGAACATATGTCATCCTAGTGTAAATGCATAGCGAACATATGTCATCCTAAGGTAAATGCATTGCGAACATATGTCATCCTAGTGTAAATGCATAGCGAACATATGTCATCCTAAGGTAAATGCATGGCGAACATATGTCCTCCTAGTTTAAATGCATAACGAACATATGTCATCCTAGTGTAAATGCATAGCGAACATATGCCATCCTAGTGTAAAAGTATAGCTAACATATGTCATACTAGTGTAAATTCATAACGGACATATGTCATACTAGTGTAAATGCATAACGAACATATGTCATCCTAAGGTAAATGCATAGCGAACATATGTCATCCTAGTGTAAATGCATAGCGAACATATGTCATCATAGTTTAAATGCATAACGAACATATGCCTTCCTATTGTAAATGCATAACGAACATATGTCATCCTAGTGTAAATGCATAACGAACATATGCCATCCTAGTATCCTATTGTAAATGCATAACGAACATATGTCATCCTAGTGTAAATGCATAGCGAACATATGTCATCCTAGTGTAAATGCAGAGCGAACATATGTCATCTTAGTTTAAATGCATAACGAACATATGCCTTCCTATTGTAAATGCATAACGAACATATGTCATCCTAAGGTAAATGCATAGCGAACATATGTCATCCTAGTGTAAATGCATAGCGAACATATGTCATCCTAGTGTAAATGCATAGCGAACATATGTCATCCTAGTGTAAATGCATAGCGAACATATGCCATCCTAGTGTAAATGCATTGCAAACATATGCCATCCTAGTGTAAATGCATAAGGAACATAAGTCATGCTAGTGTAAATGCATAACGAACATATGTCATCCTAGTGTAAATGCATAGCGAACATATGCCATCCTAGTGTAAATGTATAGCGAACATATGCCATCCTAGTGTAAATGCATAACGAACATATGACATCCTAGTGTAAATGCATAACGAACATATGTCATCCTAAGCTAAATGCATAACGAACATATACCATCCTAGTGTAAATGCATAAAGAAAATATGTCACCCTAGTGTAAATGCATAACGAACATATGTCATCCTAGTGTAAATGCATAATGAACATATGCCATCCTAGTGTAAATGCATAACGAACATATGTCATCCAAGGTAAATGCATAGCGAACATATGTCATCCTAGTGTAAATGCATAGCGAACATATGTCATCCTAGTGTAAATGCATAGCGAACATATGTCATCCTAGTGTAAATGCATAGCGAACATATGTCATCCTAGTGTAAATGCATAGCGAACATATGTCATCCTAGTGTGAATGCATAACGAACATGTGTCATCCTAGTATAAATGAATAACGAACATATGTCATCCTAGTGTAAATGCATAACGAACATATGTCATCCTAAGGTAAATGCATAGCGAACATATGTCATCCTAGTGTAAATGAATAACGAACATATGTCATCCTAGTGTGAATGCATAACGAACATGTGTCATCCTAGTGTAAATGAATAACGAACATATGTCATCCTAGTGTAAATGCATAACGAACATATGCCATCCTAGTGTAAATGCATAGCGAACATATGTCATCCTAGTGTGAATGCATAACGAACATGTGTCATCCTAGTGTAAATAAATAAAGAACATAGGTCATCCTAATGTAAATGCATAGCGAATATATGTCATCCTAGTGTGAATGCATAACGAACATATGTCATCCTAGTGTAAATGCATAACGAACATATGTCATCCTAGTTTAAATGCATAACGAACATATGCCATCCTAGTGTAAATGCATAGCGAACTTATGTCATCCTAGTGTAAATGCATAACGAACATATGCCATCCTAGTGTGAATGCATAGCGAACATAAATCATCCTAGTGTAAATGCATAACGAACATATGCCTTCCTATTGTAAATGCATAACGAACATATGTCATCCTAAGTTAAATACATAGCGAACATATGTCATCCTAGTGTAAATGCATAACGAACATATGTCATCCTAGTGTAAATGCATAACGAACATATGCCATCCTAGTGTAAATGCATAACGAACATATGTCATCCTAGTGTAAATGCATAGCGAAAATATGTCATCCTATGTAAATGCATAGCCAACATATGCCATCCTATGTAAATGCATACAACATATGCCATCCTAGTGTAAATACATAACGAACATATGTCATACTAGTGTAAATGCATAACGAACATATGTCATCCTAGTGTAAATGCATAACGAACATATGTCATCCTAGTTTAAATGCATAACGAACATATGGCATCCTAGTGTAAATGCATAGCGAACTTATGTCAACCTAGTTTAAATGCATAACGAACATATGCCATCCTAGTGTGAATGCATAACGAACATATGCCATCCTAGTGTGAATGCATAGCGAACATAAATCATCCTAGTGTGAATGCATAACGAACATACGTCATCCTAGTGTGAATGCATAATGAACATACGTCATCCTAGTGTGAATGCATAACGAAAATGTGTCATCCTAAGGTAAATACATAACGAACATATGTCATCCTAGTGTAAATGCATAACGAACATATGCCATCCTAGTATAAATGCATAACGAACATATGTCATCCTAGTGTAAATGCATAGCTAACATATGCCATCCTAGTGTAAATGCATAGCGAACATATGTCATCCTAGTGTAAATGCATAGCGAACATATGCCATCATAGTGTAAATGCATAACGAACATATGTCATCCTAGTGTAAATGCATAGCGAACATATGTCATCCTAGTGTAAATGCATAGCGAACATATGTCATCCTAGTGTAAATGCATAGCGAACATATGTCATCCTAGTGTAAATGCATAGCGAACATATGTCATCCTAGTGTAAATGCATAGCGAACATATGTCATCCTAGTGTAAATGCATAACGAACATATGTCATCCTAGTGTAAATGCATAACGAACATATGTCATCCTAGTGTAAATGCATAGCGAACATATGCCATCCTAGTGTAAATGTATAGCTAACATATGTCATACTAGTGTAAATGCATAACGGACATATGTCATACTAATGTAAATGCATAACGAACATATGTCATCCAATTGTAAATGCATAGCGAACATATGTCATCCTAAGGTAAATGCATAGCGAACATATGTCATCCTAGTGTAAATGCATAGCGAACATATGTCATCCTAAGGTAAATGCATAGCGAATATATGTCATCCTAGTTTAAATGCATAACGAACATATGTCATCCTAGTGTAAATGCATAGCGAACATATGTCATCCTAGTGTAAATGCATAACGAACATATGTCATCCTAGTTTAAATGCAAAACGAACATATGCCATCCTAGTGTAAATGCATAGCAAACTTATGTCAACCTAGTTTAAATGCATAACGAACATATGCCATCCTAGTGTGAATGCATAGCGAACATAAATCATCATAGTGTGAATGCATAACAAACATATGTCATCCTAGTGTGAATGCATAACGATTATGTGTCATCCTAGTGTAAATGCATAGCTAACATATGCCATCCTAGTGTAAATGCATAGCGAACATATGCCATCCTAGTGTAAATGCATAACGAACATATGTCATCCTAGTGTAAATGCATAACGAACATATGCCATCCCAGTGTAAATGCATAGCGAACATATGTCATCCTAGTGTAAATGCATAGCGAACATATGTCATCCTAAGGTAAATGCATAGCGAACATATGTCATCCTAGTGTAAATGCATAACGAACATATGTCATCCTAGTGTAAATGCATAGCGAACATATGCCATCCTAGTGTAAATGTATAGCTAACATATGTCATACTAGTGTAAATGCATAACGGACATATGTCATACTAATGTAAATGCATAACGAACATATGTCATCCTAGTGTAAATGCATAGCGAACATATGCCATCCTTGTAAATGTATAGCTAACATATGTCATACTAGTGTAAATGCATAACGGACATATGTCATACTAATGTAAATGCATAACGAACATATGCCATCCTAGTGTAAATGCATAACGACCATATGTCATCCTAGTGTAAATGTATAGAGAACATATGCCATCCTAGTGTAAATGCATAGCGAACATATGTCATCCTAAGGTAAATGCATAACGAACATATGTCATCCTAGTGTAAATGCATAGCGAACATATGTCATCCTAAGGTAAATGCATAGCGAACATATGTAATCCTAGTTTAAATGCATAACGAACATATGTCATCCTAGTGTAAATGCATAGCAAACATATGATTTCCTAGTGTAAATGTATAGCTAACATATGTCATACTAGCGTAAATGCATAACGAACATATGTCATCCTAGTATCCTATTGTAAATGCATAACGAACATATGTCATCCTAGTGTAAATACATAGCGAAAATATGTCATCCTATGTAAATGCATAGCGAACATATGCCATCCTAGTGTAAATACATAACGAACATATGTCATACTAGTGTAAATGCATAACGAACATATGTCATCCTAGTTTAAATGCATAACGAACATATGCCTTCCTATTGTAAATGCATAACGAACATATGTCATACTAGTGTAAATGCATAGCGAACATATGCCATCCTAGTGTAAATGCATAACGAACATATGTCATCCTAGTGTAAATACATAGCGAAAATATGTCATCCTATGTAAATGCATAGCGAACATATGCCATCCTAGTGTAAATGCATAGCGTACATATGCCATCCTAGTGTAAATGCATAGCGAACATATGTCATCCTAGTGTAAATGCATAGCGAACATATGCCATCATAGTGTAAATGCATAACGAACATATGTCATCCTAGTGTAAATGCATAACGAACATATGCCATCCTAGTGTAAATGCATAGCGAACATATGTCATCCTAGTGTAAATGCATAGCGAACATATGCCATCCTAGTGTAAATGCATAGCGAACATATGTCATCCTAAGTTAAATGCATAGCGAACATATGTCATCCTAGTGTAAATGCATAGCGAACATATGTCATCCTAAGGTAAATGCATAGCGAACATATGTCATCCTAGTGTAAATGCATAACGAACATATGTCATCCTAGTGTAAATGCATAGCGAACATATGCCATCCTAGTGTAAATGTATAGCTAACATATGTCATACTAGTGTAAATGCATAACGGACATATGTCATACTAGTGTAAATGCATAACGAACATATGTCATCCTAGTGTAAATGCATAGCGAACATATGTCATCCTAGTGTAAATGCATAGCGAACATATGTCATCCTAGTGTAAATGCATAACGAACATATGTCATCCTAGTGTAAATGCATAGCGAACATATGCCATCCTAGTGTAAATGCATAGCTAACATATGTCATACTAGTGTAAATGCATAACGAACATATGTCATCCTAGTGTAAATGCATAACGAACATATGTCATCCTAGTGTAAATGCATAGCGAACATATGTCATCCTAGTGTAAATGCATAGCGAACATATGTCATCCTAGTTTAAATGCATAACGAACATATGCCATCCTATTGTAAATGCATAACGAACATATGTCATCCTAGTGTAAATGCATAGCGAACATATGTCATCCTAGTGTAAATGCATAACGAACATATGTCATCCTAGTGTAAATGCATAGCGAACATATGCCATCCTAGTGTAAATGCATAGCGAACATATGTCATCCTAATGTAAATGCATAGCGAACATATGTCATCCTAGTGTAAATGCATAGCGAACATATGTCATCCTAAGGTAAATGCATAGCGAACATATGTCATCCTAGTTTAAATGCATAACGAACATATGCCATCCTAGTGTAAATGCATAACGAACATATGTCATCCTAAGGTAAATGCATAGCGAACATATGTCATCCTAAGGTAAATGCATAGCGAACATATGCCATCCTAGTGTAAATGCATAGCGAACATATGTCATCCTAAGGTAAATGCATAACGAACATATGTCATCCTAAGGTAAATGCATAGCGAACATATGCCATCCTAAGGTAAATACATAACGAACATATGCCATCCAGTAATGCATAGCGAACATATGTCATCCTAGTGTAAATGCATAACGAACATATGTCATCCTAAGGTAAATGCATAACGAACATATGTCATCCTAAGGTAAATGCATAGCGAACATGTGCCATCCTAAGGTAAATACATAACGAACATATGCCATCCAAGTATAAATGCATAGCGAACATATGTCATCCTAGTGTAAATGCATAACGAACATATGTCATCCTAAGGTAAATGCATAACGAACATATGTCATCCTAAGGTAAATGCATAGCGAACATGTGCCATCCTAAGGTAAATACATAACGAACATATGCCATCCAAGTATAAATGCATAGCGAACATATGTCATCCTAGTGTAAATGCATAACGAACATATGTCATCCTAAGGTAAATGCATAACGAACATATGTCATCCTAAGGTAAATGCATAGCGAACATGTGCCATCCTAAGGTAAATACATAATGAACATAGGCCATCCTAGTATAAATGCATAGTGAACATATGTCATCCTAGTGTAAATGCATAACGAACATATGTCATTCTAGTGTAAATGCATAAAGAACATATGTCATCCTAGTGTAAATGCATAACGAACATATGTCATACTAGTGTAAATGCATAACGAACATATGTCATCCTAATGTAAATGCATAACGAACATATGTCATACTAGTGTAAATGCATAACGAACATATGGCATACTAGTGTAAATGCATAGCGAACATATGTCATACTAGTGTAAATGCATAACGAACATATGTCATCCTAGTGTAAATGCATAACGAACAAATGTCATCCTAGTATAAATGCATAACGAACATATGTCATACTAGTGTAAATGCATAACGAACATATGTCATCCTAAGGTAAATGCATAGCGAACATATGTCATACTAGTGTAAATGCATAACGAACATATGTCATCCTAGTGTAAATGCATAACGAACATATGTCATACTAGTGTAAATGCATAACGAACATATGGCATCCTAGTGTAAATGCATAACGAACATATGTCATACTAGTGTAAATGCATAACGAACATATGCCATCCTAGTGTAAATGCAAAACGAACATATGCCATCCTAGTATCCTAGTGTAAATGCATAACGAACATATGTCATCCTAGTTTAAATGCATAACGAACATATCCCATCCTAGTATCGTAGTGTAAATGCATAACGAACATATGTCATCCTAGTTTAAATGCATAACGAACATATGCCATCCTAGTGTAAATGCATAGCGAACATATGCCATCCTAGTGTAAATGCATAACGAATATATGCCATCCTAGTGTGAATGCATAACGAACATATGTCATCCTAGTTTAAATGCATAGCGAACATATGTCATACTAGTGTAAATGCATAACGAACATATGTCATCCTAGTGTAAATGTATAGCTAACATATGCCATCCTAGTATCCTAGTGTAAATGCATAACGAATATATGTCATCCTAGTGTAAATGAATAGCGAACATATGTCATCCTAGTGTAAATGCATAGCGAACATATGTCATCCTAAGGTAAATGCATAACGAACATATGTCATCCTAGTGTAAATGCATAGTGAACATATGTCATCCTAGTGTAAATGCATAACGAACATAGGCCATCCTAGTGTAAATGCATAGCGAACATATGCCATCCTAGTGTAAATGCATAGCGAACATATGCCATCCTAGTGTAAATGCATAGCGAACATATGCCATCCTATTGTAAATGCATAACGAACATGTGTCATCCTAGTGTAAATGCATAGCGAACATATGCCATCCTAAGGTAAATGCATAACGAACATAGGTCATCCTAAGGTAAATGCATAACGAACATATACCATCCTACTGTAAATGCATAGCGAACATATGCCATCCTAGTGTAAATGCATAACGAACATATGCCATCTTAGTGTAAATGCATAACGAACATATGTCATCCTAGTGTAAATGAATAGCGAACGTATGCCATACTAAGGTAAATGCATAACGAACATATGTCATCCTAAGGTAAATGTATAAAGAACATATGTCATCCTAAGGTAAATGCATAGCGAACATGTGCCATCCTAAGGTAAATGCATAACGAACATATGTCATCCTAAGGAAAATGCATAACGAACAAATGTCATACTAGTGTAAATGCATAACGAACATATGTCATCCTAAGGTAAATGAATAATGAACATATGTCATACTAGTGTAAATGCATAACCAACATATGTCATACTAGTGTAAATGCATAACGAACATATGTCATACTAGTGTAAATGCATAACGAACATATGTCATACTAGTGTAAATGCATAACGAACATATGTCATCCTAGTGTAAATGCATAACGAACATATGCCATCCTAGTGTAAATGCATAACGAACATATGCCATCCTAGTGTGAATGCATAACGAACATATGTTATCCTAGTTTAAATGCATAGTGAACATATGTCATACTAGTGTAAATGCATAACGAACATATGTTATCCTAGTGTAAATGAATAGCGAACATATGTCATCCTAGTGTAAATGCATAGCGAACATATGTCATCCTAAGGTAAATGCATAACGAACATATGTCATACTAGTGTAAATGCATAGCGAACATATGTCATCCTAGTGTAAATGCATAATGAACATATGTCATCCTAGTGTAAATGCATAACGAACATAGGCCATCCTAGTGTAAATGCAAAGCGAACATATGCCATCCTAGTGTAAATGCATAGCGAACATATGCCATCCTAGTGTAAATGCATAGCGAACATATGCCATCCTATTGTAAATGCATAACGAACATGTGTCATCCTAGTGTAAATGCATAGCGAACATATGCCATCCTAAGGTAAATGCATAACGAACATAGGTCATCCTAAGGTAAATGCATAACGAACATATACCATCCTACTGTAAATGCATAGCGAACATATGCCATCCTAGTGTAAATGCATAACGAACATATGCCATATTAGTGTAAATGCATAACGAACATATGTCATCCTAGTGTAAATGAATAGCGAACGTATGCCATACTAAGGTAAATGCATAATGAACATATGTCATCCTAAGGTAAATGTATAAAGAACATATGTCATCCTAAGGTAAATGCATAGCGAACATGTGCCATCCTAAGGTAAATGCATAACGAACATATGTCATCCTAAGGAAAATGCATAACGAACAAATGTCATACTAGTTTAAATGCATAACGAACATATGTCATCCTAGGTAAATGAATAAGAACATATGTCATACTAGTGTAAATGCATAACCAACATATGTCATACTAGTGTAAATGCATAACGAACATATGTCATACTCGTGTAAATGCATAACGAACATATGTCATCCTAGTTTAAATGCATAACGAACATATGTCATCCTAGTGTAAATGCATAACGAACATATGTATCCTAGTGTAAATGCATAACGAACATATGACATCCTAGTGTAAATGCATTGCGAACATACGCCATCCTAGTGTAAATGCATAGCGAACATATGTCATCCTAGTGTAAATGCATTGCAACATATGCCATCCTAGTGTAAATGAATAACTACATATGTCATCCTAGTGTAAATGCATAGCGAACAATGTCATCCTAAGGTAAATGAATATCGAACATATGTCATCCTAATGTAAATGCATAGCGAACATGTGCCATCCTAAGGTAAATGCATAACGAACATAGGCCATCCTAGTGTAAATTCATAGCGAACATATGTCATCCTAAGGTAAATGCATAGCGAACATGTGCCATCCTAAGGTAAATGCATAACGAACATATGCCATCCTAGTGTAAATTCATAACGAACATATGACATCCTAGTGTAAATGCATAACGAACATATTTCATACTAGTGTAAATGCATAACGAACATATGTCATACTATTGTAAATGCATAACGAACATATTTCATACTAGTGTAAATGCATAGCGAACATATGTCATACTAGGGTAAATGCATAACGAACATATGTCATCCTAGTGTAAATGCGTAACGAACATATGTCATCCTAGTGTAAATGCATAACGAACATATGTCATACTAGTGTAAATGCATAACGAACATTTGTCATCCTAAGGTAAATGCACAACGAACATATGTCATCCTAGTGTAAATGCATAATGAACATATGTCATACTAGTGTAAATGCATAACGAACATATGTCATCCTAGTGTAAATGCATAACGAACATATGTCATCCTAGTGTAAATGCATAATGAACATATGTCATACTAGTGTAAATGCATAACGAACATATGCCATCCTAGTGTGAATGCATAACGAACATATGCCATCCTAGTGTAAATGCATAACGAACATATGCCATCCTAGTGTTAATGCATAACGAACATATGTCAACCTAGTTTAAATGCATAGCGAACATATGTCATACTAGTGTAGATGCATAACGAACATATGTCATCCTATTGTAAATGCATAACGAACATATGCCATCCTAGCATCCTAGTGTAAATGCTTAACGAACATATGTCATCCTAGTGTAAATGCAGAGCGAACATATGCCATCCTAGTGTAAATGCATTGCAAACATATGCCATCCTAGTGTAAATGCATAAGGACATATGTCCTCCTAGTGTTAATGCATAGCGAACATATGCCATCCTAGTGTAAATGCATTGCAAACATATGCCATCCTAGTGTAAATGCATAGCGAACATATGCCATCCTAGTGTAAATGCTTAACGAACATATGTCGTCCTAGTGTAAATGCATAGCGAACATATACCATCCTAGTGTAAATGCATAACGAACATATTTCATCCTAGTGTAAATGCATAACGAACATATGTCATACTAGTGTAAATGCATAACGAACATTTGTCATCCTAAGGTAAATGCACAACGAACATATGTCATCCTAGTGTAAATGCATAATGAACATATGTCATACTAGTGTAAATGCATAACGAACATATGTCATCCTAGTGTAAATGCATAACGAACATATGTCATCCTAGTGTAAATGCATAATGAACATATGTCATACTAGTGTAAATGCATAACGAACATATGCCATCCTAGTGTGAATGCATAACGAACATATGCCATCCTAGTGTAAATGCATAACGAACATATGCCATCCTAGTGTTAATGCATAACGAACATATGTCAACCTAGTTTAAATGCATAGCGAACATATGTCATACTAGTGTAGATGCATAACGAACATATGTCATCCTATTGTAAATGCATAACGAATATATGCCATCCTAGCATCCTAGTGTAAATGCTTAACGAACATATGTCATCCTAGTGTAAATGCAGAGCGAACATATGCCATCCTAGTGTAAATGCATTGCAAACATATGCCATCCTAGTGTAAATGCATAAGGACATATGTCCTCCTAGTGTAAATGCATAGCGAACATATGCCATCCTAGTGTAAATGCATTGCAAACATATGCCATCCTAGTGTAAATGCATAACGAACATGTGACATCCTAGTGTAAATGCATAGAGAACATATACCATCCTAGTGTAAATGCATAACGAACATATTTCATCCTAGTGTAAATGTATAGCGAACATATGCCATCCTAGTGTAAATGCATAACGAACATATGTCATCCTAGTGTAAATGCATAGCGAACATGTGCCATCCTAGTGTAAATGTATAGCTAACATATGTCATACTAGTGTAAATGCATAACGAACATATGTCATACTAGTGTAAATGCATAACGAACATATGTCATCCTGGTGTAAATGCATAGCGATAATATGTCATCCTATTTTAAATGCATAACGAACATATGCCATCCTAGTTTAAATGCATAGCGAACATATGCCATCCTAGTATCCTAGTATAAATGCATAACGAACATATGTCATCCTAGTGTAAATGCATAGCGAACATATGCCATCCTAGTGTAAATGCATTGCAAACATATGCCATCCTAGTGTAAATGCATAGCGAACATATGCCATCCTAGTGTAAATGCTTAACGAACATATGTCGTCCTAGTGTAAATGCATAGCGAACATATGCCATCCTAGTTTAAATGCATAATGAACATATGTCATCCTAGTGTAAATGCATATCGAACATAGGTCATCCTAGTGTATATGCATAGCGAACATTTGTCATACTAGTGTAAATGCATAACGAACATATGTCATACTAGAGTAAATGCATAACGAACATATGTCATCCTAGAGTAAATGCATAACGAACATATGTCATACTAGTGTAAATGCATAACGAACATATGTCATACTAGTGTAAATGCATAACGAACATATGTCATCCTAAGGTAAATGCATAACGAACATATGTCATACTAGTGTAAATGCATAACGAACATATGTCATCCTAGTGTAAATGCATAAGGAACATATGTCATCCTAAGGTAAATGCATAACGAACATATGTCATACTAGTGTAAATGCATAACGAACATATGTCATCCTAAGGTAAATGCATAATGAACATATGTCATACTAGTGTGAATGCATAGCGACCATATGTCATCCTAGTGTAAATGCATAGCGAACATATGTCATACTAGTGTACATGCATAACGAACATATGTCATCCTAGTGTAAATGCATAGCGAACATATGCCATCCTAGTGTAAATGTATAGCGAACATATGCCATCCTAGTGTAACTGCATAACGAACATATGTCATCCTAGTGTAAATGCATAGCGACCATATGTCATCCTAGTGTAAATGCATAACGAACATATGCCATCCTAGTGTAAATGCATAACGAACATATGCCACCCTAGTGTAAATGCATAACGAACATATGTCATCCTAGTGTAAATGCATAGCGAACATATGTCATCCTAGTTTAAATGCATAACGAACATATGCCATCCTAGTGTAAATGCATAACGAACATATGTCATCCTAGTTTAAATGCATAACGAACATATGTCATCCTAGTGTAAATGCATAACGAACATATGTCATACTAGTGTAAATGCATAACGAACATATGCCGTCCTAGTGTAAATGCATAGCGAACATATGTCATCCTAGTTTAAATGCATAACGAATATATGTCATCCTAGTTTAAATGCATAATAGCGAACATATGTCATCCTAGTTTAAATGCATAGCGAACATATGTCATCCTAGTTTAAATGCATAACGAACATATGTCATCCTAGTGTAAATGCATAGCGAACATATGTCATCCTATTTTAAATGCATAACGAACATATGCCATCCTAGTATAAATGCATAGCGAACATATGCCATCCTAGTGTAAATGCATAATGAACATATGTCATCCTAGAGTAAATGCATAACGAACATATGTCATACTAGTGTAAATGCATAGCGAACATATGTCATACCAGTGTAAATGTATAACGAACATATGTCATCCTAGTGTCCTAGTGTAAATGCATAACGAACATATGTCATCCTAGTGTAAATGCATAGCTAACATATGTCATACTAGTGTAAATGCATAACGAACATATGTCATCCTAGTGTAAATGCATAGCGAACATATGCCATCCTAGTATCTTAGTGTAAATGCATAACGAACATATGTCATCCTAGTGTAAATGCATAGCGAACATATGTCATCCTAGTTTAAATGCATAACGAACATATGCCATCCTAGTGTAAATGCATAGCGAACATATGCCATCCTAGTTTAAATGATTAATGAACATATGTCATCCTAGTGTAAATGCATAGCGAACATAGGTCATCCTAGTGTATATGCATAGCGAACATTTGTCATACTAGTGTAAATGCATAACGAACATATGTCATACTAGAGTAAATGCATAACGAACATATGTCATCCTAGAGTAAATGCATAACGAACATATGTCATACTAGTGTAAATGCATAACGAACATATGTCATACTAGTGTAAATGCATAACGAACATATGTCATCCTAAGGTAAATGCATAACGAACATATGTCATACTAGTGTAAATGCATAACGAACATATGTCATCCTAGTGTAAATGCATAAGGAACATATGTCATCCTAAGGTAAATGCATAACGAACATATGTCATACTAGTGTAAATGCATAACGAACATATGTCATCCTAAGGTAAATGCATAATGAACATATGTCATACTAGTGTAAATGCATAGCGACCATATGTCATCCTAGTGTAAATGCATAGCGAACATATGTCATACTAGTGTACATGCATAACGAACATATGTCATCCTAGTGTAAATGCATAGCGAACATATGCCATCCTAGTGTAAATGCATAGCGAACATATGCCATCCTAGTGTAAATGCATAACGAACATATGTCATCCTAGTGTAAATGCATAGCGACCATATGTCATCCTAGTGTAAATGCATAACGAACATATGCCATCCTAGTGTAAATGCATAGCGAACATATGTCATCCTAGTGTAAATGCATAACGAACATATGTCATCCTAGTGTAAATGCATAGCGAACATATGTCATCCTAGTGTAAATGCATAGCGAACATATGTCATCCTAGTTTAAATGCATAGCGAACATATGCCATCCTAGTGTAAATGCATAACGAACATATGTCATCCTAGTTTAAATGCATAACGAACATATGTCATCCTAGTGTAAATGCATAACGAACATATGTCATCCTAGTGTAAATGCATAACGAACATATGACGTCCTAGTGTAAATGCATAGCGAACATATGTCATCCTAGTTTAAATGCATAACGAATATATGTCATCCTAGTTAAATGCAAAACGAACATATGTCATCCTAGTTAAATGCATAGCGAACATATGTCATCCTAGTTAAATGCATAACGAACATATGTCATTAGTGTAAATGCATAGCGAACATATGTCATCCTATTAAATGCATAACAACATAGCATCCTAGTAAATGCATAGCGAACATATGCCATCCTAGTGTAAATGCATAAGAACATATGTCATCCTAGTCGAACATATGCCATCCTAGTATCTATGTAAATGCATAACGAACATATGTCATCCTAGTGTAAATGCATAATGAACATATGTCATCCTAGTGTAAATGCATAGCGAACATATGTCATCCTAGTTTAAATGCATAACGAACATATGCCATCCTAGTGTAAATGCATAACGAACATATGTCATCCTAGTATAAATGCATAGCGAACATATGTCATCCTAGTGTAAATGCATAACGAACATATGTCATCCTAGTGTAAATGCATAGCGAACATATGTCATCCTAGTTTAAATGCATAACGAACATATGCCATCCTAGTGTAAATGCATAACGAACATATGTCATCCTAGTGTAAATGCATAACGAACATATGCCATCCTAGTGTAAATGCATAACGAACATATGCCATCCTAGTGTAAATGCATAACGAACATATGTCATCCTAAGGTAAATGCATAGCGAACGTATGTCATCCTAGTGTAAATGCATAGCGAACGTATGTTATCCTAGTGTAAATGCATAACGAACATTTTCCATCCTAGTGTAAATGCATAACGAACATATGTCATCCTAAGGTAAATGCATAGCGAACATATGTCATCCTAGTGTAAATGCAAAACGAACATATGCCATCCTAGTATCCTAGTGTAAATGCATAACGAACATATGTCATCCTAAGGTAAATGCATAGCGAACGTATGTCATCCTAGTGTAAATGCATAGCGAACGTATGTCATCCTAGTGTAAATGCATAACGAACATTTTCCATCCTAGAGTAAATGCATAACGAACATATGTCATCCTAAGTTAAATGCATAGCGAACATATGACATCCTAGTGTAAATGCATAGCGAACATATGTCATCCTAGTGTAAATGCATAGCGAACATATGTCATCCTAGTGTAAAGGCATAGCGAACATATGCCATCCTAGTGTAAATGTATAGCGAACATATGCCATCCTAGTGTAAATGCATAACGAACATATGTCATCCTAGTGTAAATGCATAACGAACATATGCCAACCTAGTTTAAATGCATAGCGAACATATGTCATCCTAGTGTAAATGCATAGCGAACATAGGCCAACCTAGTTTAAATGCATAGCGAACATATGTCATCCTAAGGTAAATGCATAACGAACATATGCCATCCTAGTGTAAATGCATAACGAACATATGCCATCCTAGTGTAAATGCATAGCGAACATATGCCATCCTAGTGTAAATGCATAACGAACATATGCCATCCTAGTGTAAATGCATAACGAACATATGTAATCCTAGTGTAAATGCATAACGAACATATGTCATCCTAGTGTAAAGGCATAGCGAACATATGCCATCCTAGTGTAAATGTATAGCGAACATATGCCATCCTAGTGTAAATGCATAACGAACATATGTCATTCTAGTGTAAATGCATAGCGAACATATGCCATCCTAGATTAAATGCATAACGAACATATGCCATCCTAGTGTAAATGCATAACGAACATATGTCATCCTAGTGTAAATGCATAATGAACATATGCCATCCTAGTGTAAATGCATAACGAACATATGCCATCCTAGTGTAAATGCATAACGAACATATGTCATCCTAAGGTAAATGCATAGCGAACGTATGTCATCCTAGTGTAAATGCATAGCGAACGTATGTTATCCTAGTGTAAATGCATAACGAACATTTTCCATCCTAGTGTAAATGCATAACGAACATATGTCATCCTAAGGTAAATGCATAGCGAACATATGTCATCCTAGTGTAAATGCAAAACGAACATATGCCATCCTAGTATCCTAGTGTAAATGCATAGCGAACGTACGTCATCCTAGTGTAAATGCATAACGAACATTTTCCATCCTAGTGTACATGCATAACGAACATATGTCATCCTAAGATAAATGCATAGCGAACATATGTCATCCTAGTGTAAATGCATAGCGAACATATGTCATCCTAGTGTAAAGGCATAGCGAACATATGCCATCCTAGTGTAAATGTATAGCGAACATATGCCATCCTAGTGTAAATGCATAACGAACATATGTCATCCTAGTGTAAATGCATAGCGAACATATGCCAACCTAGTTTAAATGCATAGCGAACATATGTCATCCTAGTGTAAATGCATAGCGAACATATGCCAACCTAGTTTAAATGCATAGCGAACATATGTCATCCTAAGTTAAATGCATAACGAACATATGCCATCCTAGTGTAAATGCATAACGAACATATGCCATCCTAGTGTAAATACATAGCGAACATATGCCATCCTAGTGTAAATGCATAACGAACATATGCCATCCTAGTGTAAATGCATAACGAACATATGTCATCCTAAGGTAAATGCATAGCGAACATATGTCATCCTAGTGTAAATGCATAGCGAACATATGTCATCCTAGTGTAAATGCATAACGAACATTTTCCATCCTAGTGTAAATGCATAACGAACATATGTCACCCTAAGGTAAATGCATAGCGAACATATGTCATCCTAGTTTAAATGGATAACGAACATATGCCATCCTAGTGTAAATGCATAGCGAACATATGTCATCCTAGTCTAAGTGCATAACGAACATATGCCATCCTAGTGTGAATGCATAACGAACATATGTCATCCTAGTGTGAATGCATAACAAACATGTGTCATCCTAGTGTAAATGCATTGTGAACATAATTATGTCATTCTAAGGTAAATGCATAGCGAACATATGCCATACTAGTGTAAATGCATAACGAACATATGCCATCCTAGTGTAAATGCATAGCGAACATATGTCATCCTAGTGTAAATGCATAACGAACATATGTCATCCTAGTGTAAATGCATAGCGAACATATGCCATCCTAGTGTAAATACATAACGAACATATGTCATACTATTGTAAATGCATAACGAACATATGTCATCCTAGTGTAAATGTATAACGAACATATGTCATCCTAGTTTAAATGCATAACGAACATATGCCATCCTAGTGTAAATGCATAGCGAACATATGTCAACCTAGTTTAAATGCATAACGAACATATGCCATCCTAGTGTGAATGCATAGCGAACATAAATCATCCTAGTGTGAATGCATAACGAACATATGTCATCCTAGTGTGAATGCATAACGAACATGTGTCATCCTAGTGTAAATGCAGTGCGAAAATATGCCATCCTAGTTTAAATGCATAACAAACATATGTCATCCTAGTGTAAATGCATAACGAACATATGCCATCCTAAGGTAAATACATAACGAACATATGCCATCCTAGTGTAAATGCATAACGAACATATGTCATCCTAAGGTAAATACATAACGAACATATGCCATCCTAGTGTAAATGCATAACGAACATATGTCATCCTAGTGTAAATGCATAACGAACATATGCCATCCTAGTGTAAATGCATAACGAACATATGTCATCCTAGTGTAAATGCATAGCGAACATATGCCATCCTAGTGTAAATGCATAGCGAACATATGTCATCCTAGTGTAAATGCATAGCGAACATATGCCATCCTAGTGTAAATGCATAGCGAACATATGTCATCCTAGTGTAAATGCATAGCGAACATATGTCATCCTAAGGTAAATGCATAGCGAACATATTCCATCCTAGTGTAAATGCATAGCGAAAATATGTCATCCTAAGGTAAATGCATAGCGAACATATGTCATCATAGTGTAAATGCATAGCGAACATATGTCATCCTAGTGTAAATGCATAACGAACATATGTCATCCTAGTTTAAATGCATAACGAACATATGCCATCCTAGTGTAAATGCATAGCGAACATATGTCAACCTAGTTTAAATGCATAACGAACATATGCCATCCTAGTGTGAATGCATAGCGAACATAAATCATCCTAGTGTGAATGCATAACGAACATATGTCATCCTAGTGAAAATGCATAGCGAACATATGCCATCCAAGTGTAAATGTATAGCTAACATATGTCATACTAGTGTAAATGCATAACTGACATATGTCATACTAGTGTAAATGCATAACGAACATATGTCATCCTAGTGAAATGCATAGCGAACATATGTCATCCTAGTGTAAATGCATAGCGAACATATGTCATCCTAGTTTAAATGGATAACGAACATATGCCATCCTAGTGTAAATGCATAGCGAACATATGTCATCCTAGTGTAAATGCATAGCGAACATATGTCATCCTAAGGTAAATGCATAGCGAACATATTCCATCCTAGTGTAAATGCATAGCGAACATATGCCATCCTAGTGTGAATGCATAACAAACATGTGTCATCCTAGTGTAAATGCATTGTGAACATAATTATGTCATTCTAAGGTAAATGCATAGCGAACATATGCCATACTAGTGTAAATGCATAACGAACATATGCCATCCTAGTGTAAATGCATAGCGAACATATGTCATCCTAGTGTAAATGCATAACGAACATATGTCATCCTAGTGTAAATGCATAGCGAACATATGCCATCCTAGTGTAAATACATAACGAACATATGTCATACTATTGTAAATGCATAACGAACATATGTCATCCTAGTGTAAATGTATAACGAACATATGTCATCCTAGTTTAAATGCATAACGAACATATGCCATCCTAGTGTAAATGCATAGCGAACATATGTCAACCTAGTTTAAATGCATAACGAACATATGCCATCCTAGTGTGAATGCATAGCGAACATAAATCATCCTAGTGTGAATGCATAACGAACATATGTCATCCTAGTGTGAATGCATAACGAACATGTGTCATCCTAGTGTAAATGCATTGCGAAAATATGCCATCCTAGTGTAAATGCATAACGAACATATGTCATCCTAGTGTAAATGCATAACGAACATATGCCATCCTAAGGTAAATACATAACGAACATATGCCATCCTAGTGTAAATGCATAACGAACATATGTCATCCTAGTGTAAATGCATAACGAACATATGCCATCCTAGTGTAAATGCATAACGAACATATGTCATCCTAGTGTAAATGCATAACGAACATATGCCATCCTAGTGTAAATGCATAACGAACATATGTCATCCTAGTGTAAATGCATAGCGAACATATGCCATCCTAGTGTAAATGCATAGCGAACATATGTCATCCTAGTGTAAATGCATAACGAACATATGTCATCCTAGTGTAAATGCATAGCGAACATATGTCATCCTAGTGTAAATGCATAGCGAACATATGTCATCCTAATGTAAATGCATAGCGAACATATGTCATCCTAGTGTAAATGCATAGCGAACATATGTCATCCTAGTGTAAATGCATAACGAACATATGCCTCATCCTAGTGTAAATGCATAACGAACATATGTCATCCTAGTGTAAATGCATAGCGAACATATGCCATCCTAGTGTAAATGCATAACGAACATATGTCATCCTAGTGTAAATGCATAGCGAACATATGCCATCCTAGTGTAAATGCATAGCGAACATATGTCATCCTAGTGTAAATGCATAACGAACATATGTCATCCTAGTGTAAATGCATAACGAACATATGTCATCCTAATGTAAATGCATAGCGAACATATGTCATCCTAGTGTAAATGCATAGCGAACATATGTCATCCTAAGGTAAATGCATAACGAACATATGCCATCCTAGTGTAAATGCATAGCGAACATATGTCATCCTAGTGTAAATGCATAGCGAACATATGCCATCCTAGTGTAAATGCATAACGAACATATGTCATCCTAGTGTAAATGCATAACGAACATATGTCATCCTAATGTAAATGCATAGCGAACATATGTCATCCTAGTGTAAATGCATAACGAACATATGCCATCCTAGTGTAAATGATAGCGAACATATGTCATACTAGTGTAAATGCATAACGGACATATGTCATACTAGTGTAAATGCATAACGAACATATGTCATCCTAGTGTAAATGCATAGCGAACATATGTCATCCTAGTGTAAATGCATAGCGAACATATGTCATCCTAGTTGTAAATGCATAACGAACATATGTCATCCTAAGGTAAATGCATAGCGAACATATGTCATCCTAGTGTAAATGCATAACGAACATATGTCATCCTAGTGTAAATGCATAACGAACATATGTCATCCTAGTGTAAATGCATAACGAACATATGTCATCCTAGTGTAAATGCATAACGAACATATGTCATCCTAGTGTAAATGCATAACGAACATATGCCATCCTAGTGTAAATGCAAACGAACATATGCCCATCCTAGTGTAAATGCATAACGAACATATGTCATCCTAGTTTAAATGCATAACGAACATATCCCATCCTAGTGTAAATGCATAACGAACATATGTCATCCTAGTGTAAATGCATAACGAACATATGCCATCCTAGTGTAAATGCATAGCGAACATATGCCATCCTAGTGTAAATGCATAACGAATATATGCCATCCTAGTGTGAATGCATAACGAACATATGTCATCCTAGTTTAAATGCATAGCGAACATATGTCATACTAGTGTAAATGCATAACGAACATATGTCATCCTAGTGTAAATGTATAGCTAACATATGCCATCCTAGTATCCTAGTGTAAATGCATAACGAATATATGTCATCCTAGTGTAAATGAATAGCGAACATATGTCATCCTAGTGTAAATGCATAGCGAACATATGTCATCCTAAGGTAAATGCATAACGAACATATGTCATCCTAGTGTAAATGCATAGTGAACATATGTCATCCTAGTGTAAATGCATAACGAACATAGGCCATCCTAGTGTAAATGCATAGCGAACATATGCCATCCTAGTGTAAATGCATAGCGAACATATGCCATCCTAGTGTAAATGCATAGCGAACATATGCCATCCTATTGTAAATGCATAACGAACATGTGTCATCCTAGTGTAAATGCATAGCGAACATATGCCATCCTAAGGTAAATGCATAACGAACATAGGTCATCCTAAGGTAAATGCATAACGAACATATACCATCCTACTGTAAATGCATAGCGAACATATGCCATCCTAGTGTAAATGCATAACGAACATATGCCATCTTAGTGTAAATGCATAACGAACATATGTCATCCTAGTGTAAATGAATAGCGAACGTATGCCATACTAAGGTAAATGCATAACGAACATATGTCATCCTAAGGTAAATGTATAAAGAACATATGTCATCCTAAGGTAAATGCATAGCGAACATGTGCCATCCTAAGGTAAATGCATAACGAACATATGTCATCCTAAGGAAAATGCATAACGAACAAATGTCATACTAGTGTAAATGCATAACGAACATATGTCATCCTAAGGTAAATGAATAATGAACATATGTCATACTAGTGTAAATGCATAACCAACATATGTCATACTAGTGTAAATGCATAACGAACATATGTCATACTAGTGTAAATGCATAACGAACATATGTCATACTAGTGTAAATGCATAACGAACATATGTCATCCTAGTGTAAATGCATAACGAACATATGCCATCCTAGTGTAAATGCATAACGAACATATGCCATCCTAGTGTGAATGCATAACGAACATATGTTATCCTAGTTTAAATGCATAGTGAACATATGTCATACTAGTGTAAATGCATAACGAACATATGTTATCCTAGTGTAAATGAATAGCGAACATATGTCATCCTAGTGTAAATGCATAGCGAACATATGTCATCCTAAGGTAAATGCATAACGAACATATGTCATACTAGTGTAAATGCATAGCGAACATATGTCATCCTAGTGTAAATGCATAATGAACATATGTCATCCTAGTGTAAATGCATAACGAACATAGGCCATCCTAGTGTAAATGCAAAGCGAACATATGCCATCCTAGTGTAAATGCATAGCGAACATATGCCATCCTAGTGTAAATGCATAGCGAACATATGCCATCCTATTGTAAATGCATAACGAACATGTGTCATCCTAGTGTAAATGCATAGCGAACATATGCCATCCTAAGGTAAATGCATAACGAACATAGGTCATCCTAAGGTAAATGCATAACGAACATATACCATCCTACTGTAAATGCATAGCGAACATATGCCATCCTAGTGTAAATGCATAACGAACATATGCCATATTAGTGTAAATGCATAACGAACATATGTCATCCTAGTGTAAATGAATAGCGAACGTATGCCATACTAAGGTAAATGCATAATGAACATATGTCATCCTAAGGTAAATGTATAAAGAACATATGTCATCCTAAGGTAAATGCATAGCGAACATGTGCCATCCTAAGGTAAATGCATAACGAACATATGTCATCCTAAGGAAAATGCATAACGAACAAATGTCATACTAGTAAATGCATAACGAACATATGTCATCCTAGGTAATGAATAACGAACATATGTCATCCTAGTGTAAATGCATAACCAACATATGTCATCCTAGTGTAAATGCATAACGAACATATGTCATCCTAGTGTAAATGCATAACGAACATATGTCATCCTAGTTTAAATGCATAACGAACATATGTCATCCTAGTGTAAATGCATAACGAACATATGTAATCCTAGTGTAAATGCATAACGAACATATGACATCCTAGTGTAAATGCATTGCGAACATACGCCATCCTAGTGTAAATGCATAGCGAACATATGTCATCCTAGTGTAAATGCATTGCAAACATATGCCATCCTAGTGTAAATGAATAACTAACATATGTCATCCTAGTGTAAATGCATAGCGAACATATGTCATCCTAAGGTAAATGAATATCGAACATATGTCATCCTAATGTAAATGCATAGCGAACATGTGCCATCCTAAGGTAAATGCATAACGAACATAGGCCATCCTAGTGTAAATTCATAGCGAACATATGTCATCCTAAGGTAAATGCATAGCGAACATGTGCCATCCTAAGGTAAATGCATAACGAACATATGCCATCCTAGTGTAAATTCATAATGAACATATGACATCCTAGTGTAAATGCATAACGAACATATTTCATACTAGTGTAAATGCATAACGAACATATGTCATACTATTGTAAATGCATAACGAACATATTTCATACTAGTGTAAATGCATAGCGAACATATGTCATACTAGGGTAAATGCATAACGAACATATGTCATCCTAGTGTAAATGCGTAACGAACATATGTCATCCTAGTGTAAATGCATAACGAACATATGTCATACTAGTGTAAATGCATAACGAACATTTGTCATCCTAAGGTAAATGCACAACGAACATATGTCATCCTAGTGTAAATGCATAATGAACATATGTCATACTAGTGTAAATGCATAACGAACATATGTCATCCTAGTGTAAATGCATAACGAACATATGTCATCCTAGTGTAAATGCATAATGAACATATGTCATACTAGTGTAAATGCATAACGAACATATGCCATCCTAGTGTGAATGCATAACGAACATATGCCATCCTAGTGTAAATGCATAACGAACATATGCCATCCTAGTGTTAATGCATAACGAACATATGTCAACCTAGTTTAAATGCATAGCGAACATATGTCATACTAGTGTAGATGCATAACGAACATATGTCATCCTATTGTAAATGCATAACGAACATATGCCATCCTAGCATCCTAGTGTAAATGCTTAACGAACATATGTCATCCTAGTGTAAATGCAGAGCGAACATATGCCATCCTAGTGTAAATGCATTGCAAACATATGCCATCCTAGTGTAAATGCATAAGGACATATGTCCTCCTAGTGTTAATGCATAGCGAACATATGCCATCCTAGTGTAAATGCATTGCAAACATATGCCATCCTAGTGTAAATGCATAGCGAACATATGCCATCCTAGTGTAAATGCTTAACGAACATATGTCGTCCTAGTGTAAATGCATAGCGAACATATACCATCCTAGTGTAAATGCATAACGAACATATTTCATCCTAGTGTAAATGCATAACGAACATATGTCATACTAGTGTAAATGCATAACGAACATTTGTCATCCTAAGGTAAATGCACAACGAACATATGTCATCCTAGTGTAAATGCATAATGAACATATGTCATACTAGTGTAAATGCATAACGAACATATGTCATCCTAGTGTAAATGCATAACGAACATATGTCATCCTAGTGTAAATGCATAATGAACATATGTCATACTAGTGTAAATGCATAACGAACATATGCCATCCTAGTGTGAATGCATAACGAACATATGCCATCCTAGTGTAAATGCATAACGAACATATGCCATCCTAGTGTTAATGCATAACGAACATATGTCAACCTAGTTTAAATGCATAGCGAACATATGTCATACTAGTGTAGATGCATAACGAACATATGTCATCCTATTGTAAATGCATAACGAATATATGCCATCCTAGCATCCTAGTGTAAATGCTTAACGAACATATGTCATCCTAGTGTAAATGCAGAGCGAACATATGCCATCCTAGTGTAAATGCATTGCAAACATATGCCATCCTAGTGTAAATGCATAAGGACATATGTCCTCCTAGTGTAAATGCATAGCGAACATATGCCATCCTAGTGTAAATGCATTGCAAACATATGCCATCCTAGTGTAAATGCATAACGAACATGTGACATCCTAGTGTAAATGCATAGAGAACATATACCATCCTAGTGTAAATGCATAACGAACATATTTCATCCTAGTGTAAATGTATAGCGAACATATGCCATCCTAGTGTAAATGCATAACGAACATATGTCATCCTAGTGTAAATGCATAGCGAACATGTGCCATCCTAGTGTAAATGTATAGCTAACATATGTCATACTAGTGTAAATGCATAACGAACATATGTCATACTAGTGTAAATGCATAACGAACATATGTCATCCTGGTGTAAATGCATAGCGATAATATGTCATCCTATTTTAAATGCATAACGAACATATGCCATCCTAGTTTAAATGCATAGCGAACATATGCCATCCTAGTATCCTAGTATAAATGCATAACGAACATATGTCATCCTAGTGTAAATGCATAGCGAACATATGCCATCCTAGTGTAAATGCATTGCAAACATATGCCATCCTAGTGTAAATGCATAGCGAACATATGCCATCCTAGTGTAAATGCTTAACGAACATATGTCGTCCTAGTGTAAATGCATAGCGAACATATGCCATCCTAGTTTAAATGCATAATGAACATATGTCATCCTAGTGTAAATGCATATCGAACATAGGTCATCCTAGTGTATATGCATAGCGAACATTTGTCATACTAGTGTAAATGCATAACGAACATATGTCATACTAGAGTAAATGCATAACGAACATATGTCATCCTAGAGTAAATGCATAACGAACATATGTCATACTAGTGTAAATGCATAACGAACATATGTCATACTAGTGTAAATGCATAACGAACATATGTCATCCTAAGGTAAATGCATAACGAACATATGTCATACTAGTGTAAATGCATAACGAACATATGTCATCCTAGTGTAAATGCATAAGGAACATATGTCATCCTAAGGTAAATGCATAACGAACATATGTCATACTAGTGTAAATGCATAACGAACATATGTCATCCTAAGGTAAATGCATAATGAACATATGTCATACTAGTGTAAATGCATAGCGACCATATGTCATCCTAGTGTAAATGCATAGCGAACATATGTCATACTAGTGTACATGCATAACGAACATATGTCATCCTAGTGTAAATGCATAGCGAACATATGCCATCCTAGTGTAAATGTATAGCGAACATATGCCATCCTAGTGTAACTGCATAACGAACATATGTCATCCTAGTGTAAATGCATAGCGACCATATGTCATCCTAGTGTAAATGCATAACGAACATATGCCATCCTAGTGTAAATGCATAACGAACATATGCCACCCTAGTGTAAATGCATAACGAACATATGTCATCCTAGTGTAAATGCATAGCGAACATATGTCATCCTAGTTTAAATGCATAACGAACATATGCCATCCTAGTGTAAATGCATAACGAACATATGTCATCCTAGTTTAAATGCATAACGAACATATGTCATCCTAGTGTAAATGCATAACGAACATATGTCATACTAGTGTAAATGCATAACGAACATATGCCGTCCTAGTGTAAATGCATAGCGAACATATGTCATCCTAGTTTAAATGCATAACGAATATATGTCATCCTAGTTTAAATGCATAATAGCGAACATATGTCATCCTAGTTTAAATGCATAGCGAACATATGTCATCCTAGTTTAAATGCATAACGAACATATGTCATCCTAGTGTAAATGCATAGCGAACATATGTCATCCTATTTTAAATGCATAACGAACATATGCCATCCTAGTATAAATGCATAGCGAACATATGCCATCCTAGTGTAAATGCATAATGAACATATGTCATCCTAGAGTAAATGCATAACGAACATATGTCATACTAGTGTAAATGCATAGCGAACATATGTCATACCAGTGTAAATGTATAACGAACATATGTCATCCTAGTGTCCTAGTGTAAATGCATAACGAACATATGTCATCCTAGTGTAAATGCATAGCTAACATATGTCATACTAGTGTAAATGCATAACGAACATATGTCATCCTAGTGTAAATGCATAGCGAACATATGCCATCCTAGTATCTTAGTGTAAATGCATAACGAACATATGTCATCCTAGTGTAAATGCATAGCGAACATATGTCATCCTAGTTTAAATGCATAACGAACATATGCCATCCTAGTGTAAATGCATAGCGAACATATGCCATCCTAGTTTAAATGATTAATGAACATATGTCATCCTAGTGTAAATGCATAGCGAACATAGGTCATCCTAGTGTATATGCATAGCGAACATTTGTCATACTAGTGTAAATGCATAACGAACATATGTCATACTAGAGTAAATGCATAACGAACATATGTCATCCTAGAGTAAATGCATAACGAACATATGTCATACTAGTGTAAATGCATAACGAACATATGTCATACTAGTGTAAATGCATAACGAACATATGTCATCCTAAGGTAAATGCATAACGAACATATGTCATACTAGTGTAAATGCATAACGAACATATGTCATCCTAGTGTAAATGCATAAGGAACATATGTCATCCTAAGGTAAATGCATAACGAACATATGTCATACTAGTGTAAATGCATAACGAACATATGTCATCCTAAGGTAAATGCATAATGAACATATGTCATACTAGTGTAAATGCATAGCGACCATATGTCATCCTAGTGTAAATGCATAGCGAACATATGTCATACTAGTGTACATGCATAACGAACATATGTCATCCTAGTGTAAATGCATAGCGAACATATGCCATCCTAGTGTAAATGTATAGCGAACATATGCCATCCTAGTGTAACTGCTTAACGAACATATGTCATCCTAGTGTAAATGCATAGCGACCATATGTCATCCTAGTGTAAATGCATAACGAACATATGCCATCCTAGTGTAAATGCATAGCGAACATATGTCATCCTAGTGTAAATGCATAACGAACATATGCCACCCTAGTGTAAATGCATAACGAACATATGTCATCCTAGTGTAAATGCATAGCGAACATATGTCATCCTAGTTTAAATGCATAGCGAACATATGCCATCCTAGTGTAAATGCATAACGAACATATGTCATCCTAGTTTAAATGCATAACGAACATATGTCATCCTAGTGTAAATGCATAACGAACATATGTCGTCCTAGTGTAAATGCATAACGAACATATGACGTCCTAGTGTAAATGCATAGCGAACATATGTCATCCTAGTTTAAATGCATAACGAATATATGTCATCCTAGTTTAAATGCATAATAGCGAACATATGTCATCCTAGTTTAAATGCATAGCGAACATATGTCATCCTAGTTTAAATGCATAACGAACATATGTCATATTAGTGTAAATGCATAGCGAACATATGTCATCCTATTTTAAATGCATAACGAACATATGCCATCCTAGTATAAATGCATAGCGAACATATGCCATCCTAGTGTAAATGCATAATGAACATATGTCATCCTAGAGTAAATGCATAACGAACATATGTCATACTAGTGTAAATGCATAGCGAACATATGTCATACCAGTGTAAATGTATAACGAACATATGTCATCCTAGTGTCCTAGTGTAAATGCATAACGAACATATGTCATCTTATTGTAAATGCATAGCGAACATATGCCATCCTAGTATCTTAATGTAAATGCATAACGAACATATGCCATCCTAGTGTAAATGCATAATGAACATATGTCATCCTAGTGTAAATGCATAGCGAACATATGTCATCCTAGTTTAAATGCATAACGAACATATGTCATCCTAGTGTAAATGCATAACGAACATATGTCATCCTAGTTTAAATGCATAACGAACATATGTCATCCTAGTGTAAATGCATAAGGAACATATGCCATCCTAGTGTAAATGCATAGCGAACATATGTCATCCTAGTTTAAATGCATAACGAACATATGTCATCCTAGTTTAAATGCATATAGCGAACATATGTCATCCTAGTTTAAATGCATAGCGAACATATTTCATCCTCGTGTAAATGCATAGCGAACATATGTAATCCTAGTGTAAATGCATAACGAACATATGCTATCCTAGTGTAAATGCATAACGAACATATGTCATCCTAGTGTAAATGCATAGTGAACATATGTCATCCTAGTGTAAATGCATAGCGAACATATGTCATCCTAGTTGAAATGCATAACGAACATATGCCTTCCTATTGTAAATGCATAACGAACATATGTCATCCTAAGATAAATGCATAGCGAGCATATGTCATCCTAGTGTAAATGCATAACGAACATATGTCATCCTAGTGTAAATGCATAACGAACATATGCCATCCGAGTATCCTAGTGTAAATGCATAACGAACATATGTCATCCTAGTGTAAATGCATAGTGAACATATGTCATCCTAGTGTAAATGCATAGCGAACATATGTCATCCTAGTTGAAATGCATAACGAACATATGCCTTCCTATTGTAAATGCATAACGAACATATGTCATCCTAAGATAAATGCATAGCGAGCATATGTCATCCTAGTGTAAATGCATAACGAACATATGTCATCCTAGTGTAAATGCATAACGAACATATGCCATCCTAGATATAAATGCATAACGAACATATGTCATCCTAGTGTAAATGCATAACGAACATATGTCATCCTAGTGTAAATGCATAACGAACATATGTCATCCTAGTTTAAATGCATAACGAACATATGCCATCCTAGTGTAAATGCATAACGAACATATGTCATCCTAAGGTAAATGCATAGCGAACATATGTCATCCTAGTGTAAATGCATAACGAACATATGTCATCCTAGTGTAAATGCATAACGAACATATTCCATCCTAGTGTAAATGCATAACGAACATATGTCATCCTAGTGTAAATGCATAGCGAACATATGTCATCCTAGTGTAAATGCATAACGAACATATGCCATCCTAGTGTAAATGCATAACGAACATATGTCATCCTAATGTAAATGCATAGCGAACATATGTCATCCTAGTGTAAATGCATAGCGAACATATGCCATCCTAGTGTAAATGCATAACGAACATATGTCATCCTAAGGTAAATGCATAGCGAACATATGTCATCCTAAGTAAATGCATAGCGAACATATGTCATCCTAGTGTAAATGCATAGCGAACATATGTCATCCTAGTGTAAATGCATAGCGAACATATGTCATCCTAGTGTAAATGCATAGCGAACATATGCCATCCTAGTGTAAATGTATAGCTAACATATGCCATCCTAGTGTAAATGCATAACGAACATATGTCATACTAGTGTAAATGCATAACGAACATATGTCAACCTAGTTTAAATGCATAGCGAACATATGTCTCCTAGTGTAAATGCATAGCGAACATAGTCCAACCTAGTTTAAATGCATACCGACATATGTCATCCTAAGGTAAATGCATAACGAACATATGCCATCCTAGTGTAAATGCATAACGAACATATGCCATCCTAGTGTAAATGCATAGCGAACATATGCCATCCTAGTGTAAATGCATAACGAACATATGCCATCCTAGTGTAAATGCATAACGAACATATGCAATCCTAGTGTAAATGCATAACGAACA
>JABXNX010001144.1:0-13555 GCA_014843695.1 Archivesica marissinica | reverse complement strand
TTAAATCCATCTGTCCAATTTGTGTTTATTTCCAGGTTTGAAGTATATGTACAATCCAACTGCAACTTATTCCCAATATTTATCTAAATGTCTGTGTTTCAACTTACAAAGATTTAGTATTTTCCAAACAGGTTTACATTGAGTTGATCTTCTAAAGTAACTGTACTCTCAGATAATATGCACATGTATCACGTAATGAATGAGACACGTCATCTGCATTTGTATTACTGAATAGAAATGTTGCATATTATATTAGTTGTATGGACTGCTCGAACGATATTATTATGATAAGGAACATTTAATGTTTTCGACTTCTCCCTATGTACAATTTTCGTATACACGTTTTGTTTGAAATGTCTGCAACAGTTATGTATATTCTACCATGTGTTAAAACAGTACATTAACTCTCGTATTATTTTATTATTACATATCTGAAATATTTCTCCCTTTAAACAAAAAATATATTTATATCTTATAGCAGTAGTAACACTATACAATTGAACGAAATCTCGCGAGAACATTACACGACTAATCTCTGTAATCTTTGGATGGATAAGTATTTCTTTCCACGGTTATTTTTTAATCCAAAGCACGTAACATACCCGACCCGTTATAATTTAACCCGATGCAGCAGGTTGTACTGGCTGCTGGGAATTGGTATTACTGAACACGGGATTAACTGTAATACCTGAATACAGTCCAAATATACTCGCAGAGAAGATACTGTACAGTTGTTCCCGTGTTTCGTTGTATCTGTTTATCGCGGTACATGCTATTTGTTGTAACGTATTGTGCAGGGTGATGCGTCTACTAATTTAAAATAAACGCTGCACCTGGTGACGTATAAAACTACATTTATTTATGACACGTTCTGTGTTTGATTATTTCTCGTATTACTGTTGTTTGGGTGTGCTGTACTGATGATGAACATTGATTATACATGGTGACCTTTGACAGATCAATACACGTTACCTGCGTTTGTGTATCATACCTTTGTAGCCAATCACTAAAACTCGGAATCAAATTGATATTACAGATATGTTGTATAATAAGGAGTTATATAACTGTATGTATGTATGTATGTATGTATGTATGTGTGTGTATATATATATATATATGTGTGTACTTGAATTTAATTGCATGTAGTTAGCTTGAACATAACATAATATGTTTGTTTTAAAACAGAAACTTTGAATCACTCATCCAGTGCGGTATTATTGTTGTTTTGTTGTTAGAAACATTTTTGTTGTTATCATTATCTGAGTTGTAATTATAATGACTTGGGGATTATTTGGATTACATGGTTACAAATAGAGCTATTTCGATCTAATAGTATCAGTAATTATATCAATAATTTAGCTAGAAAGAAATCAAATATCGTAATACATTATTGTAGAAACATTGTAAAACTTTTGAGATCTATATATTTTGATGAGCCGTGAAGCAAGGTGTTGGTATGCTTATATTTTCAGGTTGTATATTTTAGGGTATATTTCCGGATTCACCAATACATAGACAATTTATATAATCTCCCGATCATTTTTGGAAATTTTCCTTACATATTATTGAAATCTGTATAATATGTTAAAGTTGATCTTACGTTATTGTATTCAAGTCTGTTGGAAATCTTGTATTTTTCTACTTGTATTTCTTTTTTCAGCTTATTTTTCTAGTTGCTAGCATGGCTATGCTAGTATATCTTTTTCTCTTGCTCTCTATATGTACTGTCTTTTACTGGCTCACCCCGGTCTCCCCTCTCAGTACGACAATGTTTGAAACCCCTTTGTCGCTCCCCACATTTATTAACGTAGTACTTTTACCTAATGGGTAACGATCTAAATGGGTGGCGAGTGACTATTGGGCTTCATTACAACCGAAGACAGAGAATATCAAGAACATTTAAACATGTAATCCGTCCACTAGGATTATTAATGATGATTATCCATCGGTTTATAATTTGGAGTGCCCACTGTCTAGTAAATTATATTTCCTTTCAATGTCAATGTTTACGTGAGTTTCAGGTATCTATACTTTTACCAGTTGTATGTACAGTTTCAGAGGTCATATCTAATTATTACTTTTCCAACTATCACAGTTCCAACCTTAGTGATTATTTGAAGGTGCAAATCTCATATTTCATGTACATCATGTACTCGGTCATACTGCTTCTACTGTGTGGAGATGTTGAAACGAATCCAGGTCCTTTATGTGGTACGGATAATTGCCTTTCCATATTACACCAAAATATACGTAGCATTAGAAACAAAATGTCTTATGTAAATAATCAATTTCTTGATTTTGATATAATATGTTTCAGCGAAACACATTTATCCAACGACGTTCGCGACATGCTGTTAGCTCTTGACGGTTTTGATTATGTATAAAGATAATACTGCGCACTCTGGTGGATTGTTAATATACGTATCGTCGCATCTAAGACCTAAACGATTAATGGAGTTAGAACATTTTCTTCCGGAATCTGTATGGATTGAACTTAAAGATAAGAGTCAAACTTATCTATTTTGTACTGTTTACCGTCCACCTCATTACACGGTTGAATTTTGGGATCGACTCAATATCTGTTTAGAAAAGGCCTCTGAATTATGCAATAACATGTTATTAGTTGGAGATATAAATGAAGATCAACTAAATCCATTAAATAATAAATTTCGTGATTTACTTAGTCTCAACAATTTAAAAAATGTAATATCAGTACCCACCAGAGTAACAGAATATTCTAGCACATTAATAGATCCTATTGCTGTCTCCAATCACATTATTTCGTACGAATCCGGTATTTTTGAAACTGATAAGCAAATCAGTGATCATTTTGCCACTTTTATCCATATCAAGATAAATTTTAAATTTAGCACTTCTTACAAACGGAGGATTTGGAATTACAAAACTGCAGATTTTAAAAAGCTTAATGATCTTATAATTGCAACGGATTGGTCTTTCTTAAACAACGATACAATTGACAATGCAAGTCAAACATTTATAGATAAATTTCTCGATTTATCCAAAACATGCATTCCAACATATTATGCAACAGTGAGACCAGGCGACAAACCTTGGTACAATTCGGAAATACGCAAGTGTTCTCGTAAACGTGATCGACTAAAACAAAAGGCTGTTCTCTCTAATAAGAATTCAGATTGGTTGAATTACAAACATGCTAGAAATAAGGTGAACAACATGAAGAAACATGCACAGGAAACATTTTTCAACAATTTAGAAGAATCACTTTCCGACTTAACATCCAATAACCCATCTCAATATTGGAAAACAGTTAAGAAACTTGTTAAAGAAAATTCTACTAAATGCGAGACTATTCCTCCATTAAAAAACGAAAAAGGCGATTATTTAGTTTCTGATGAAGAAAAAGCAAACTCTCTTAATAACTATTTTGTTTCTATTTCAACAATTGATGACTCAGCAGCTACACTTCCTGAATTTAACTCTAAAACAAACACTACTTTAAGCGAAATTAATATTACTGAACAAGATGTTTCTGACGTTTTACATAATTTAGTCTTAAAAAAATCAAGTGGTCCTAATGAAATAAGTCATCGTATGCTTAAAGAAACATATAATACAATTAATCGACCTCTTTGTGTTTTATTTAATCGATCGCTACAAGAGAGTACTTATCCAAGTTGCTTTAAGTTAGCACATGTACTGCCTCTATTTAAGAATGGTGATAGAGATACTCCATCAAACTATAGGCCGATATCATTAATTAGTTGTCTTGGCAAAGTCATGGAACGAGTAATGTTCAAATATCTGTACAACTATCTTCATGCTAACGATCTAATTTTTAAATACCAATCTGGATTTTTACCTGGACACTCTACTGTTTTTCAACTTATTGACTTATATCACCAAATATGCAAAGCGTATGATGAACAACTAATTACTTGTATTGCTTTTTGTGACATTTCAAAAGCGTTTGATAGAGTTTGGCATTCAGGATTATTGTTCAAATTAAAACAAAACGGAATAACTGGTAAGGTTAATAAGTGGCTCGAAAATTATCTAAGTCATAGAAAACAACGAGTATTTGTTGAATCATCTTTTTCTGATACAAAATACATTAATGCTGGTGTACCTCAGGGATCAGTGTTAGGACCACTGTTGTTTTTAATCTATGTGAACGACATTGCTGACCTATTAGAAAGTTCTACTAGATTATTTGCAGACGATTGTTCAATGACAGTGTCCTCCGTCAATAAAACACTTATTGAAACACGGCTAAATTCCGATCTCCAAAAAGTATCTGATTGGTCGAAACAATGGTTGGTTAAATTTAACCCTTCTAAAACAGATGTAGTGGCATTTTCGTTAGCAGAAAGAGAACTTCCTAAATTACAATTTCAAAATACAGAACTTAGTTTCGTTGATAGTCACAAACATCTTGGAGTTACCCTCAGTAAAGATGGTTCTTGGCATGATCACATAAAAAACGTAATTTCGTCTGCATCTAAAGTACTTGGCTCCATGCAAATGCTAAAGTTTAAGCTAAGGCGACACACGCTTAACCAAATTTACATATCATATCTACGACCTATACTTGAATACGCTTCAATTGTCTGGGATAACTGTACTTTATACGAAAAGGAATCCATAGAAAAACTGCAGTACGAAGCTGCTAGAGTAGTAACTGGTTTAACACGTTCTGTGTCCATTGAACGGCTTCTAAGCGAGATAGGGTGGGTGTCTCTTTTAGATCGACGTATGATGCAAAAGCTAATATTAGTTTACAAAGATAAACATGGATATTTACCAGAGTATCTTTCAGAATTATTTCCTCCTTCTATACAAGAAACTAATCCTTATAACTTGCGAGCTAACATAAATTATGTCACAGTTCCTAGACGTTTAGAAATATACTCCAGATCAGTAATTCCATCTTCAGTAAAACTCTGGAATGAATTTGATAACGATATTCGCAATTCGCTTACACTCTCAAGCTTCAAATCAAACCTTAAACGACATTTCAAACCACCTCTTGTTCCTCAGTATTTCTTGAGGGGTAACAGACATTACTCAGTTTACCATGCTAGAATCAGAAACAAATGTAGTAATTTGAACGCTGATCTCTTCCGTAACCATTTAAGTCAAAACTTCTCTTGTGAATGTGGGAATCCTTGTGAAGATGCCGAACACTACTTTTTCCAATGTAACAAATACTGCCAACAAAGATACATATTATTCCAAGCTCTTCGTATTTTTCGTCCTCTTAGTACGAATAAACTATTGTTTGGAAAAGAAAACCTCACGGACGATGAAAACGAATTCATATTCCTCGAAGTACAACAATTTATTCAACACACATAAAGGTTTAAGCGTGAATAAATTAATGTATTACATACTATTTCTTTTATCTTATTAAACAAGTATTTTTGATCATTCAAAGTTTTATAATACAAAGTGTATTACTGCTCATTCCAGAGGAAACTGTATAAGAAATCTAATATCAATACTAACATGTAATATAAATCGATACAAAATCAGCATGTACTGTCTTCACAACTTGACCTATATTGTTCTGGGGTGGGGGTTCGGGGTTAGGCAGTGAAGTAGATGGTGAGGGCAGCTCTCAAAAATACACTCTTTTTTTTTTCTTTCAGTTTACTTTGTTCATCTTTTTATTATTTTATTCAAAATGTCCCGTCTTTTTCTTATTCATTCTCAGCAATAATTATCTTGGCAAATTTATAAAAATAGAACTACATACATCGGAATTTATTGTATAACAAAATTTGACTCGTAGATGGCTGTTGCAATTTTGTCAAAAACTTTCAGCCCATCCTTTTGCACTTGTGAAAAGAATGTTTTATTATATATATCAGGAACAATTGTCCTGCTTTATGTATGGTGTAATTTGATTGGAGTGATAGAAATGATATTTGTGAATGTAAATTGTGTGTTTGTTCATGTGCGTGAAAAAAGTTGCAATAAAATATTATTAAATAAATCAGTGACATAATACTATCATTCACTGAAACAAACGTATATCCACTTACATACTGGCATAGACAGATCAATTTAACACATGACTATATACATACTGGCATAGACAGACCAATTTAACACATGACTATATATGTACTGGCATAGACAGATCAATTTAACACATGACTATATACGTACTGGCATAGACAGACCAATTTAACACATGACTATATACGTACTGGCATAGACAGATCAATTTAACACATGACTATATATGTACTGGCATAGACAGATCAATTTAACACATGACTATATACGTACTGGCATAGACAGATCAATTTAACACATGACTATATACGTACATGTATAGACAGATCAATTTAACACATGACTATATATGTACATGCATAGACAGACCAATTTATCACATGGCTATATACGTATTGGCATAGACAGACCAATTTAACACATGACTATATACGTACTGGCATAGACAGACCAATTTAACACATGACTATATACGTACATGTATAGACAGACCAATTTAACACATGACTATATATGCACTTGTATAGACAGACCAATCTAACACATGACTATATACGTACTGGCATAGACAGATCAATTTAACACATGACTATATATGTACTGGCATATACATACCAATTTAACACATGACTATATACGTACATGTATAGACAGACCAATTTAACACATGACTATATACGTACATGTATAGACAGACCAATTTAACACATGACTATATACGTACATGTATAGACAGACCAATTTAACACATGACTATATACGTACATGTATAGACAGACCAATTTAACACATGACTATATACGTACATGTATAGACAGACCAATTTAACACATGACTATATGTGTACATGTATAGACAGTACCAATTCAACACATGATTATATGTGTACATGTATAGACAGTACCAATTCAACACATGATTATATGTGTACATGTATAGACATACCAATTTAACACATGACTATATATGTACATGTATATACAGACCAATTCAACACATGACTATATGTGTACATGTATAGACAGACCAAGTTAACACATGACTATATATGTACATGTATTGCTGTTCTGAAATCCAAGATTCCAGAAAACTTATTCTCGCTTCTCCTACATAATAATAGCGATAACATTTTGCATGTTGATATACAAAACTAAAGTGTTTGTTTATTATATATTGTCACCCCTATTTAAAGGGCCAGCCAATTCTGACTTCTGAGACACCTATTTTATGAACATCAGTACTTCCCGAATCCTATGCTTGTATACCTGGCGCCAGGCTGGTAGGCAATCGGTAACCATTATTTAACTAGCTGGCTGCTCACCAACCGGCCATATCAGAATGAACCCGTAACGATGTTCGAATCTTCGAGCTTCCACTCCGTAGGTGGGCGCCTTAAACACTAGGCCACAGAGACGGTATGCAAATTAAGACAGCTCATACACGTACCTGTTGTCCAGAATGTAACCGATGGCCGTGTCAAACCAGACGTGTAATGCTCAGATGAAGGACTGTGATTGTTTGCTATGATTGACAGATTGTAGAACGTATTGCTGTTAAGTCCGGTCAGTACATATGTCCAGTGTTGACCAAGTCCGCGGTTTACTGGAGTGGCATTGATCTCTCCGGATATCTGTTTTAGAAAAGTGTAAATGGCTTTATGTGTTCATATATATCTCGGGCAATACAACTCGAGTAGTACAGACTAAGGCTGTCCGATTAGCGGAGTGGTTAGCGCGCTCGCTTCTCACCAATGCCACCCGGGTTCGATCCTCGGACTTTGAAGAATGTGAGATGATACGCTGGTCGCCATATCGGACAGGTGGGTTTTCTCCGGGTACCACATATACGCTTTCATCCGCTCCAACGAGAGTGATTAATATAAGTTGTTAGTACTTGCTTCGCAATCGTTGTAAAATAAATAAAGTTTAAACTTTAAGTAGTACCGTATTACACTGACCAAATAAGTCAGTTGTTGGTTGAGTTGTACCAAATGAGTACAGTGACCCTGGTATTGTACCACACGTACCATTTACTAAAATAGTGCCAAATCAGTTCCATTTAGCTACGTTATTCAAAATAAGAACCACTTGCTTACATTATACCAATCGAGTTACATTTACTTACATTGCACCAAAGCAGTTCCATTTACTTACATCAAATAAAATGAGAACACTTTGCCTAAATTCGTTACTATTTCAATGAAATACCATTCATCTACCTTGCATTGTACCACATTGGTATCATTTACTTACCGACGAATATGTGTTCCTATCAAGTTTCATTACTTGGAAATATTGTTGATGTCCCATATCAAACCCGGAAGTCCACTGTAGCTTCACGCTGTCATGTGTTACGTCAGAGTACTGTAAATTCGTTGCCCTTTGAGGAATACCTATTTGGTAAGCTTGCATATTACTCTTGAGATATAAACACCTATCCAAACAACTACTTCTGATAGTAAGAAACCCAGTGGTCAAGGTAGTTGAATTCAAGTCACTTGCCCCTCACCACTGTGTGTGTGAATTCGACTGGGGGTGTCGAATGATTTCATGTGAGCCTATACCTGTCCGTGCCTGAAACACAGCTCGGATGAACACCCGGAGTCCTCGTCCACCAATAACGGCGGGAGTATCGCCAGAAGATCTAAGCTGTCGGTGCACTTTTACAAACAACCAGATAGTAACATATTAGATTGGATACCAGAATAATGAATACTATATACTATTAGTGTATTTTGAAAAATCGCTCTGAAGTGTTTGTGCTCTACAAATGTCAAAATTAAATGTGTATTTCATATGCAAATTTATTCTAGTATTCACATCAGCAATTCATAGTCTACAACATTTTTAATGATTTTGAAAATAAATATTCATAAAGGGAGGTAATATTAATTTACTTAATATAATCTTTATCACTAAAGAACAATTCTTTTGCGGACAGAAGTTGGAAAATAGTGTAAGATTGAGAGAGTAATATGAATTTCAAATCATTTGCTCCTTCGATCATTATCGTTGTGCAGCATATACTAAAATATTTACATATTTTGAAATCGAGCCCATCACAACATTATAATTGTAATGGTGAATCATGTCAGCTGGGGTACCAGCCGCGTTATTATTATTCAGACTTAGACATGACAAATCACCGATATTCAAGCAGAATGCAAGCTTTCAATCCTTTTTTCATCTCTAAGTGTTTCCCACTCTATGTGCAAAGGTTGATTGCGGTAAAAGTCCTGGAAGCGTCAGGATATACTGTATTATATTCCAGGATATTTTGTACATTTCACTTACCGTCTGCTATCAGTTGATAGTGGGCAGAGTGTGTTCAGTACAGTACACTTACCGTCTGCTATCAGTTGGTAGTGGGCATAGTGTGTTCCGTACAGTGTACGTACCGTCTGCTATCAGTTGGTAGTGGGCATAGTGTGTTCCGTACAGTGTACGTACCGTCTGCTCTCAGTTGATAGTGGGCATAGTGTGTTCCGTACAGTGTACGTACCGTCTGCTATCAGTTGGTAGTGGGCATAGTGTGTTCCGTACAGTACACTTACCGTCTGCTATCAGTCTGAGTGGGCATAGGTTTCACCTACACCACAACATACCTTCACAACACAACCCAAACACACAACAAAACCAACCGTACAGTGTACTACCGTTGCTATCAGTTGATAGTGGGCCAATGTGTGTTCCGTACAGTGTACGTACGTCTGCTATCAGTTGGTAGTGGGCTAGTGTGCCCGTACAGTACATTACCGTCTGCTATCAGTTGATAGTGGGAGAGTGTGTTCCGTACAGTGTCGTACCGTCTGCTATCAGTTGGTAGTGGGCATAGTGTGTTCCGTACAGTGCACTTACCGTCTGCTATCAGTTGGTAGTGGGCAGAGTGTGTTCCGTACAGTGCACTTACCATCTGCTATCAGTTGGTAGTGGGCATAGTGTGTTCCGTACAATACACTTACCGTCTGCTATCAGTTGGTAGTGGGCATAGTGTGTTCCGTACAATGCACTTACCGTCTGCTATCAGTTGATAGTGGGCATAGTGTGTTCCGTACAGTGCACCTACCGTCTGCTATCAGTTGATAGTGGGCATAGTGTGTTCCGTACAATGCACCTACCGTCTGCTATCAGTTGGTAGTGGGCATAGTGTGTTCCGTACAATACACTTACCGTCTGCTATCAGTTGGTAGTGGGCATAGTGTGTTCCGTACAGTGCACTTACCGTCTGCTATCAGTTGATAGTGGGCATAGTGTGTTCCGTACAATGCACTTACCGTCTGCTATCAGTTGGTAGTGGGCATAGTGTGTTCCGTACAGTGCACCTACCGTCTGCTATCAGTTGGTAGTGGGCATAGTGTGTTCCGTACAGTGCACCTACCGTCTGCTATCAGTTGGTAGTGGGCATAGTGTGTTCCGTACAATGCACTTACCGTCTGCTATCAGTTGATAGTGGGCATAGTGTGTTCCGTACAATGCACTTACCCTCTGCTATCAGTTGATAGTGGGCATAGTGTGTTCCGTACAATGCACTTACCGTCTGCTCTCAGTTGATAGTGGGCATAGTGTGTTCCGTACAATGCACTTACCGTCTGCTATCAGTTGATAGTGGGCAGAGTGTGTTCCGTACTTGTTCTGCATCTTCAAAGTATAGCTTTCAAAATCGCGGGGCTGAACTCCATCAAACCTCAACACGGTTGTATTAAGACTGTCTGATTGGTTGACATAGTCCGATATGGCCTGTCCGTCATCCCTGGACCATGCGTATGTAGCCGGAGGGAAAGACTGCAGCTCCATTACCAACTCAACGGTCTGACCGACCCAGATGGCACTTACGGAGTAATTGTTCTTGCCATACTGTGGTTTAGGTGGACCTAATAAAGGAATACATTGTGACAATGGAAACTCTGCAAAGGGTCACGGTTTTGATGAATAAACAATTAAGGCAGATCATTTTAATAAGCACAACTTTATAGTCAGATATTCAGTATGGTAACCGGAAGCAAACCATTTAGGCTTTATTCCAGTACTGAGCGGTGTAAGTTAGCGTTAGATGACTCTATCCAGGTCTGTACTACTGTACTGCTGTACTGTTGACAGTGAGCAGTGGGAAGTGTAATGCAGAACTGAGTGGTGTATTCCGGGAGTGGCTAGTGTAATCCATCAGTGATCGGTGTATTTTAATGGTGAATGATGTGTAAATGCAAACTGTGCATTAAAATAAAACTTTTTATTTTATTTAAAGAAATATATTTTCGAAAATTGGGTAACCGGGCACACACCAGTTAAGCTTTATTCCAGCAAGTATCGGTGTAATTTAGCGGCGAGCTCCTCACTTCAGTTATGTACCGTTGTACTACCGTGGTTCTGGTGGGGTTCAATCTCACTAGTAAACGGTTACGAGGCGGACACACACTCCATAATTAATGGAGTGACCGGAATTGGTCCAGAAAAGGGAGCAAATAAATTGCCAAAAGCTGACTTTCATCTATCAATATTAGCATCATTTTCTCAAACGGTGCTGTGATAAATCGGCAATACGTTCTTTAGGATATTTCGTCAGCAGTGCCTCGTTTTGTTCAAGGTCATATTCCCGCTAAAAAAAATAGAAATTACACTGCGCGGGCGAGCGTCCACATTTTTATGCTTGCAATTTTACTAAGACATGTAAACTCGATTACCGATATAATGTCATTGGTTACTGAGAAATGTAGTTACGGAGAGAACCATATGGACATGTTGCCAGTTTCTTACGGATGTTGGTGCACCAACTAATGGTTAACGGCTGGAGCCTGCTAGGGAAATGTAGTTACGAGGAGAACCATATGGACATGTTGCCAGTTTCTTACGGATGTTGGTGCACCAACTACTGGTTAACGGCTGGAGCCTGCTAGGGAAAGGTGCTATTAGGTAAACTGCCCCCAGCGATATAGCCCAAAATGGTGCTGATGCAGGCGTAAAATGCGAAGAAATAAACAAAACGAAAAGAGAACCGAAAGAAAAAGTATATCGTTATCAAAATAAGATAGTATTTGCAATACTGTTCAAGTGCATACTAATATTATAAAGGTTAGATTAATCTACTATTACCTGGGTCCTATGTAATGCATATAATGAATACGAACTTTTGTAGGAACTGTGACAGTCAATTTGAACAGGAATAAAACTTTATATAAAATAAATTGTTTTATGTTCTTAATATAAATACACCTATCATCATTTTATAAAAATTAGTTAACAAATATTTATAACGAAGCTTCGTTATAAATATTTGTTATATAAGGGCCTATGTGTTGGTTTTCTACATCAGATCATGCATAACATAATTTGACCATCCAGCAGTGTTAATTTAGTTTGAAGTGATGGGGAGGGCTGTAAATAATGTTGTTCAGTCTAACCCATTTGCTTTTCCTCCAGATTAAATCGTATACAGCAATACTAATTAATCTTAATTTAATTTCTAATTGTTTTCCACATATTAAATTGTTATGGTTCCGGGGGGGGGGGGAAAGAGAAAACAATAAAATATTATTGAAATATTGAAATACAAAATGTTCATTCAAATACCCTAGGAGTATATTGTTGCATCAATGCTATAGTAGTAAAGCCCATAAATTGAGCTCAAGGAGCACCGACTTAGAATCTCCGTCACGGCATGTGGAAAACACTATGTAATGCCGATAATTACAGAACCACACTTTGGTAGACTGTGCCGAATCCAGGAAAGAACACGGAACATGTCTAGGGCTAAGGCGAGGACATAGATGGAAGATAAAAAGTAATAAAATACAAATATATGTACAATATACGGTAAGGGTGTGTCCTCGTGTCACGTTGACCCCGTTGCTAAGCGCGTTGTATCCCGTGCATTCCCAATAACCAGCATAATCGCACGTGGCTTTGATTGGTCCTATCCACGCATTAGCATGAATAGTGGCCTCCAGTATTGCTTGTCCCGTGTCTCTGTTGCGTATCGACCACGTTGGATTTGGATTGCCTTGCATGTTGCAGTTGATGTTGAATGTGTCATTTTCCATGAGCGCATTGGGGAGGAGGCTGAACGAATCGATCTCGGCAGGATCTGTTAGAAATTGGAAGTTGTAAATCACGTACACTGAATGGCGGGTAATGCATATACAATGTATCGTTTTCCATCAGAGCATAGGGGCCCTCGTGGCCACTTGCCCCTTGCCGCTGTCGGTTCGAATCCCACTGGGGTGTCGGTTTCTTTCAAGTGAGGAAGCTATCCGGCTGGTGTAGATAATGTATCAGTTTCCACCATGGCCCAGGGATTAAGGCTGAATGTACATAATATCAACCTCATTGATGGACAACACAATAGTGCATGCGTATTGAATGATTGGTGTGTAATGGTGTAGATAATGTATCAGTTTCCACCAGGGCACAGGGATTAAGGCTGAATGTACATATTGTATCAACCTCATTGATGGACAACACAATAGTGCATGCTCATTGAATGATTGGTGTGTACTGGTGTAGATAATGTATCAGTTTCCACCAGGGCACAGGGATTAAGGCTGAATGTACATATTGTA
>JABXNX010001143.1:0-13556 GCA_014843695.1 Archivesica marissinica | reverse complement strand
TACAACAGCGTATGTCATGTTGCTAGTCTCATCATCTACAACAGCGTATGTCATGTTGCTAGTCTCATCATCTACAACAGCGTATGTCATGTTGCTAGTCTCATCATCTACAACAGCGTGTGTCATGTTGCTAGCCTCATCATTTACAACAGCGTATGTCATGTTGCTAGTCTCATCTACAACAGCGTATGTCATGTTGCTAGTCTCATCATTTACAACAGCGTATGTCATGTTGCTAGTCTCATCATCTACAACAGCGTGTGTCATGTTGCTAGCCTCATCATTTACAACAGCGTATGTCATGTTGCTAGTCTCATCTACAACAGCGTATGTCATGTTGCTAGTCTCATCATCTACAACAGCGTATGTCATGTTGCTAGTCTCATCTACAACAGCGTATGTCATGTTGCTAGTCTCATCTACAACAGCGTATGTCATGTTGCTAGTCTCATCTACAACAGCGTATGTCATGTTGCTAGTCTCATCTACAACAGCGTATGTCATGTTGCTAGTCTCATCTACAACAGCGTATGTCATGTTGCTAGTCTCATCATCTACAACAGCGTATGTCATGTTGCTAGTCTCATTTACAACAGCGTATGTCATGTTGCTAGTCTCATCATCTACAACAGCGTATGTCATGTTGCTAGTCTCATCATCTACAACAGCGTGTGTCATGTTGCTAGCCTCATCTACAACAGCGTATGTCATGTTGCTAGTCTCATCATCTACAACAGCGTGTGTCATGTTGCTAGCCTCATCTACAACAGCGTATGTCATGTTGCTAGTCTCATCATCTACAACAGCGTATGTCATGTTGCTAGTCTCATCATCTACAACAGCGTATGTCATGTTGCTAGTCTCATCATCTACAACAGCGTGTGTCATGTTGCTAGTCTCATCTACAACAGCGTATGTCATGTTGCTAGTCTCATCTACAACAGCGTGTGTCATGTTGCTAGTCTCATCTACAACAGCGTATGTCATGTTGCTAGTCTCATCATCTACAACAGCGTATGTCATGTTGCTAGTCTCATCATCTACAACAGCGTGTGTCATGTTGCTAGCCTCATCATTTACAACAGCGTATGTCATGTTGCTAGTCTCATCATCTACAACAGCGTGTGTCATGTTGCTAGTCTCATCTACAACAGCGTATGTCATGTTGCTAGTCTCATCTACAACAGCGTATGTCATGTTGCTAGTCTCATCATTACAACAGCGTATGTCATGTTGCTAGTCTCATCATCTACAACAGCGTGTGTCATGTTGCTAGTCTCATCTACAACAGCGTATGTCATGTTGCTAGTCTCATCTACAACAGCGTGTGTCATGTTGCTAGTCTCATCATCTACAACAGCGTATGTCATGTTGCTAGTCTCATCATCTACAACAGCGTATGTCATGTTGCTAGTCTCATCATCTACAACAGCGTGTGTCATGTTGCTAGCCTCATCATTTACAACAGCGTATGTCATGTTGCTAGTCTCATCTACAACAGCGTATGTCATGTTGCTAGTCTCATCATCTACAACAGCGTATGTCATGTTGCTAGTCTCATCATCTACAACAGCGTGTGTCATGTTGCTAGCCTCATCATTTACAACAGCGTATGTCATGTTGCTAGTCTCATCTACAACAGCGTATGTCATGTTGCTAGTCTCATCATCTACAACAGCGTATGTCATGTTGCTAGTCTCATCTACAACAGCGTATGTCATGTTGCTAGTCTCATCTACAACAGCGTATGTCATGTTGCTAGTCTCATCTACAACAGCGTATGTCATGTTGCTAGTCTCATCATCTACAACAGCGTATGTCATGTTGCTAGTCTCATTTACAACAGCGTATGTCATGTTGCTAGTCTCATCATCTACAACAGCGTATGTCATGTTGCTAGTCTCATTACAACAGCGTATGTCATGTTGCTAGTCTCATCATCTACAACAGCGTGTGTCATGTTGCTAGCCTCATCTACAACAGCGTATGTCATGTTGCTAGTCTCATCATCTACAACAGCGTGTGTCATGTTGCTAGCCTCATCTACAACAGCGTATGTCATGTTGCTAGTCTCATCATCTACAACAGCGTATGTCATGTTGCTAGTCTCATCATCTACAACAGCGTATGTCATGTTGCTAGTCTCATCATCTACAACAGTGCGTCATGTTGCTAGCCTCATCTACAACAGCGTATGTCATGTTGCTAGTCTCATCTACAACAGCGTGTGTCATGTTGCTAGTCTCATTTACAACAGCGTATGTCATGTTGCTAGTCTCATCATCTACAACAGCGTGTGTCATGTTGCTAGCCTCATCTACAACAGCATGTCATGTTGCTAGTCTCATTTACAACAGCATATGTCATGTTGCTAGCCTCATCTACAACAGCGTATGTCATGTTGCTAGTCTCATTTACAACAGCGTATGTCATGTTGCTAGCCTCATCTACAACAGCGTATGTCATGTTGCTAGCCTCATCTACAACAGCGTGTGTCATGTTGCTAGCCTTATCTACAACAGCGTATGTCATGTTGCTAGTCTCATCATCTACAACAGCGTATGTCATGTTGCTAGTCTCATCTACAACAGCGTATGTCATGTTGCTAGTCTCATCATTTACAACAGCGTGTGTCATGTTGCTAGTCTCATCATTTACAACAGCGTGTGTCATGTTGCTAGTCTCATCATCTACAACAGCGTGTGTCATGTTGCTAGCCTCATCTACAACAGCGTATGTCATGTTGCTAGTCTCATCATTACAACAGCGTATGTCATGTTGCTAGTCTCATCTACAACAGCGTATGTCATGTTGCTAGTCTCATCATTTACAACAGCGTATGTCATGTTGCTAGTCTCATCTACAACAGCGTATGTCATGTTGCTAGTCTCATCTACAACAGCGTATGTCATGTTGCTAGTCTCATCTACAACAGCGTATGTCATGTTGCTAGTCTCATTTACAACAGCGTATGTCATGTTGCTAGTCTCATCATCTACAACAGCGTATGTCATGTTGCTAGTCTCATCATCTACAACAGCGTGTGTCATGTTGCTAGCCTCATCTACAACAGCGTATGTCATGTTGCTAGTCTCATCATCTACAACAGCGTGTGTCATGTTGCTAGCCTCATCTACAACAGCGTATGTCATGTTGCTAGTCTCATCATCTACAACAGCGTATGTCATGTTGCTAGTCTCATCATCTACAACAGCGTATGTCATGTTGCTAGTCTCATCATCTACAACAGCGTGTGTCATGTTGCTAGTCTCATCTACAACAGCGTGTGTCATGTTGCTAGTCTCATTTACAACAGCGTATGTCATGTTGCTAGTCTCATCATCTACAACAGCGTGTGTCATGTTGCTAGCCTCATCTACAACAGCGTATGTCATGTTGCTAGTCTCATACAACAGCATATGTCATGTTGCTAGCCTCATCTACAACAGCGTATGTCATGTTGCTAGTCTCATTTACAACAGCGTATGTCATGTTGCTAGCCTCATCTACAACAGCGTATGTCATGTTGCTAGCCTCATCTACAACAGCGTGTGTCATGTTGCTAGCCTCATCTACAACAGCGTATGTCATGTTGCTAGTCTCATCATCTACAACAGCGTATGTCATGTTGCTAGTCTCATCTACAACAGCATATGTCATGTTGCTAGTCTCATCATTTACAACAGCGTGTGTCATGTTGCTAGTCTCATCATTTACAACAGCATGTGTCATGTTGCTAGTCTCATCATCTACAACAGCGTGTGTCATGTTGCTAGCCTCATCTACAACAGCGTATGTCATGTTGCTAGCCTCATCTACAACAGCGTGTGTCATGTTGCTAGTCTCATCATTTACAACAGCGTGTGTCATGTTGCTAGCCTCATTTACAACAGCGTATGTCATGTTGCTAGTCTCATCATCTACAACAGCGTATGTCATGTTGCTAGTCTCATCTACAACAGCGTATGTCATGTTGCTAGTCTCATCATTTACAACAGCGTGTGTCATGTTGCTAGTCTCATCATTTACAACAGCGTGTGTCATGTTGCTAGTCTCATCATCTACAACAGCGTGTGTCATGTTGCTAGCCTCATCTACAACAGCGTATGTCATGTTGCTAGTCTCATCATTACAACAGCGTGTGTCATGTTGCTAGTCTCATCTACAACAGCGTATGTCATGTTGCTAGTCTCATCATTACAACAGCGTATGTCATGTTGCTAGTCTCATCATTACAACAGCGTATGTCATGTTGCTAGTCTCATCATCTACAACAGCGTGTGTCATGTTGCTAGTCTCATCTACAACAGCGTATGTCATGTTGCTAGTCTCATCTACAACAGCGTATGTCATGTTGCTAGTCATCATCTACAACAGCGTATGTCATGTTGCTAGTCTCATCATCTACAACAGCGTATGTCATGTTGCTAGTCTCATCATCTACAACAGCGTGTGTCATGTTGCTAGCCTCATCATTTACAACAGCGTATGTCATGTTGCTAGTCTCATCTACAACAGCGTATGTCATGTTGCTAGTCTCATCATTTACAACAGCGTATGTCATGTTGCTAGTCTCATCATCTACAACAGCGTGTGTCATGTTGCTAGTCTCATCATTTACAACAGCGTATGTCATGTTGCTAGTCTCATCTACAACAGCGTATGTCATGTTGCTAGTCTCATCATCTACAACAGCGTGTCATGTTGCTAGTCTCATCTACAACAGCGTATGTCATGTTGCTAGTCTCATCTACAACAGCGTATGTCATGTTGCTAGTCTCATCTACAACAGCGTATGTCATGTTGCTAGTCTCATCTACAACAGCGTATGTCATGTTGCTAGTCTCATCATCTACAACAGCGTATGTCATGTTGCTAGTCTCATTTACAACAGCGTATGTCATGTTGCTAGTCTCATCATCTACAACAGCGTATGTCATGTTGCTAGTCTCATCATCTACAACAGCGTGTGTCATGTTGCTAGCCTCATCTACAACAGCGTATGTCATGTTGCTAGTCTCATCATCTACAACAGCGTGTGTCATGTTGCTAGCCTCATCTACAACAGCGTATGTCATGTTGCTAGTCTCATCATCTACAACAGCGTATGTCATGTTGCTAGTCTCATCATCTACAACAGCGTATGTCATGTTGCTAGTCTCATCATCTACAACAGCGTGCGTCATGTTGCTAGCCTCATCTACAACAGTGTATGTCATGTTGCTAGTCTCATCTACAACAGCGTGTGTCATGTTGCTAGTCTCATTTACAACAGCGTATGTCATGTTGCTAGTCTCATCATCTACAACAGCGTGTGTCATGTTGCTAGCCTCATCTACAACAGCATATGTCATGTTGCTAGTCTCATTTACAACAGCATATGTCATGTTGCTAGCCTCATCTACAACAGCGTATGTCATGTTGCTAGTCTCATTTACAACAGCGTATGTCATGTTGCTAGCCTCATCTACAACAGCGTATGTCATGTTGCTAGCCTCATCTACAACAGCGTGTGTCATGTTGCTAGCCTCATCTACAACAGCGTATGTCATGTTGCTAGTCTCATCATCTACAACAGCGTATGTCATTGCTAGTCTCATCTACAACAGCGTATGTCATGTTGCTAGTCTCATCTACAACAGCGTGTGTCATGTTGCTAGTCTCATCATTTACAACAGCGTGTGTCATGTTGCTAGTCTCATCTACAACAGCGTATGTCATGTTGCTAGTCTCATCATCTACAACAGCGTATGTCATGTTGCTAGTCTCATCTACAACAGCGTATGTCATGTTGCTAGTCTCATCATTACAACAGCGTATGTCATGTTGCTAGTCTCATTTACAACAGCGTATGTCATGTTGCTAGTCTCATCATCTACAACAGCGTATGTCATGTTGCTAGTCTCATCTACAACAGCGTATGTCATGTTGCTAGTCTCATCTACAACAGCGTATGTCATGTTGCTAGTCTCATCATTTACAACAGCGTATGTCATGTTGCTAGTCTCATCATCTACAACAGCGTATGTCATGTTGCTAGTCTCATCATCTACAACAGCGTGTGTCATGTTGCTAGCCTCATCTACAACAGCGTATGTCATGTTGCTAGTCTCATCATCTACAACAGCGTATGTCATGTTGCTAGTCTCATCATTACAACAGCGTATGTCATGTTGCTAGTCTCATCATCTACAACAGCGTATGTCATGTTGCTAGTCTCATCATCTACAACAGCGTATGTCATGTTGCTAGTCTCATCATCTACAACAGCGTGCGTCATGTTGCTAGCCTCATCTACAACAGTGTATGTCATGTTGCTAGTCTCATCTACAACAGCGTGTGTCATGTTGCTAGTCTCATTTACAACAGCGTATGTCATGTTGCTAGTCTCATCATCTACAACAGCGTGTGTCATGTTGCTAGCCTCATCTACAACAGCATATGTCATGTTGCTAGTCTCATTTACAACAGCATATGTCATGTTGCTAGCCTCATCTACAACAGCGTATGTCATGTTGCTAGTCTCATTTACAACAGCGTATGTCATGTTGCTAGCCTCATCTACAACAGCGTATGTCATGTTGCTAGCCTCATCTACAACAGCGTGTGTCATGTTGCTAGCCTCATCTACAACAGCGTATGTCATGTTGCTAGTCTCATCATCTACAACAGCGTATGTCATGTTGCTAGTCTCATCTACAACAGCATATGTCATGTTGCTAGTCTCATCATTTACAACAGCGTGTGTCATGTTGCTAGTCTCATCATTTACAACAGCATGTGTCATGTTGCTAGTCTCATCATCTACAACAGCGTGTGTCATGTTGCTAGCCTCATCTACAACAGCGTATGTCATGTTGCTAGCCTCATCTACAACAGCGTGTGTCATGTTGCTAGTCTCATCATTTACAACAGCGTGTGTCATGTTGCTAGCCTCATTTACAACAGCGTATGTCATGTTGCTAGTCTCATCATCTACAACAGCGTATGTCATGTTGCTAGTCTCATCTACAACAGCGTATGTCATGTTGCTAGTCTCATCATTTACAACAGCGTGTGTCATGTTGCTAGTCTCATCATTTACAACAGCGTGTGTCATGTTGCTAGTCTCATCATCTACAACAGCGTGTGTCATGTTGCTAGCCTCATCTACAACAGCGTATGTCATGTTGCTAGTCTCATCTACAACAGCGTATGTCATGTTGCTAGTCTCATCTACAACAGCGTATGTCATGTTGCTAGTCTCATCATTTACAACAGCGTGTGTCATGTTGCTAGCCTCATCTACAACAGCGTGTGTCATGTTGCTAGTCTCATCATTTACAACAGCGTGTGTCATGTTGCTAGCCTCATTTACAACAGCGTATGTCATGTTGCTAGTCTCATCATCTACAACAGCGTATGTCATGTTGCTAGTCTCATCTACAACAGCGTATGTCATGTTGCTAGTCTCATCATTTACAACAGCGTGTGTCATGTTGCTAGTCTCATCATTTACAACAGCGTGTGTCATGTTGCTAGTCTCATCATCTACAACAGCGTGTGTCATGTTGCTAGCCTCATCTACAACAGCGTATGTCATGTTGCTAGTCTCATTTACAACAGCGTATGTCATGTTGCTAGTCTCATCTACAACAGCGTATGTCATGTTGCTAGTCTCATCATCTACAACAGCGTATGTCATGTTGCTAGTCTCATCTACAACAGCGTATGTCATGTTGCTAGTCTCATCTACAACAGCGTATGTCATGTTGCTAGTCTCATCATTTACAACAGCGTATGTCATGTTGCTAGTCTCATCTACAACAGCGTATGTCATGTTGCTAGTCTCATCATTTACAACAGCGTGTGTCATGTTGCTAGTCTCATCTACAACAGCGTATGTCATGTTGCTAGTCTCATCTACAACAGCGTATGTCATGTTGCTAGTCTCATCATCTACAACAGCGTATGTCATGTTGCTAGTCTCATCATTTACAACAGCGTATGTCATGTTGCTAGTCTCATCTACAACAGCGTATGTCATGTTGCTAGTCTCATCTACAACAGCGTATGTCATGTTGCTAGTCTCATCTACAACAGCGTATGTCATGTTGCTAGTCTCATCTACAACAGCATATGTCATGTTGCTAGTCTCATCATTTACAACAGCGTGTGTCATGTTGCTAGCCTCATCTTTTCGTTATAACCGTTATTTATTTTACAACGATTACGAAGCAAGCTTTAACGACTAATTAATCTCTCTTGTTGGCGCATAATTTCTTTTATGTGGTCATCCGTGTGGGAGAAACCCACCGGTCCGATACGGCGAACCCACGGTTGCATTGGTGAGAAGCGAGCATGCTAAGGCGAGCATGCTAAGTCATCTCCTGTATAGGCTCTACCAGAGTTTCTTAACACAGCCGACTTCAGTTCACCGAAATGCCTCCATGGCGCAGTGGTTACAGGCGTAGTACTTTGAACAACTGTGTGCCGAGTGGGTGCCAAATGAATGCATAAAGTTGTAAAGTATGCTTATTATAAATTAAGAATACTATAATATGCTTGGATTAATTAAGATAAGTTTACTATCATTATAAACTTAACAAGTAAATTTGATTTTGCCTGATTTTTGCACCCGAGTTACATTCAGCAAACCTGGGTAACATTAATTTGCGTAGGATATGATTAAGTATACATAACCTTACCTCGGGTAACAATCAGTATACTGAATGTTTTAAGAGTTGGTTACGATTCAGGCTTAGTATGGACAATAACTGTTACTGTGTTGCTCGTCCGGTTTTAATATCTACAGTCATCAAGACGGCGGGGGGGGTCTTGACGGTGTGACATATCATCTGATAACAGCAACCAAATCTAACATACAGTGCAAAATTACCTTCCAATATAAATTTAAACCTTTGAGCACGAGATATCACCTTGACCGTCTAAGCAAAAGTCTGGGTTTTGTGCAAAACATATCGTCTCATTGTGGTGAAAACGTTTGCCAAGTTCTTTCACAATCCCTAGATGCTCATGAAGCAAAAACAAAGTTGGGGATCATTGAGTACTAATAATAACATATAAGTTGATATAACCTTGACTTTTCGGTTACGGCCTGAGTCTTGGCGCAAGAAATCGCACCACTGTGTTGAATGTACGAGCATGTGAGATTCATTTCAAAATTTCTTTAATAAGTAGAAAAATTATATGCGACAATAAATGAACAGACAGAATCTAGTAAACCTAGTGTCCTAATAATGGTAGGGGACCAATAAAAGCAATTTTAGTGGTAAACTATATTATTATCAATAACTATTGGTAATAACACTGTAAACAAGGATATATGAAACAGCTTTACAGACATACACTGAGACTTTATGCCAAATTGTGGTGATTCAGAAGGAAGATTCTCTATAGCACATTCACAAGTTAGCAAATGCACTAATTTTCATAATTTACATAATCGGTTTCACTTGCTTTTATTTTCTAGCCACAAACACGTTCCGTACAAACATAGTACCCATTGTCACAAATATGGTGTATAATGTTAAATTGCACATTTATGAGGAATTGTTTTCAAACATTAAAGTATCAGGATGACACTGAATAACACAACAACTATAAATTTATTTCCACCACGTACAATCCGTGTTCAGGCTGACCACTTTCTTTCTCCTCACGTTTATAGTAAACCATGAAAATAGTCAACTATTTCAAGTGCCCCAGGCCGAACACCATCACTGTAGTCGAGTGCCGTACACAATATACGGTAGATTTTACTCTCACAGTTGTCATAGTCGGTTTCAAACAAAGCAGTCAGTATTTCTAAACCATCTGGTTTTGCCTTCTGCTTCATTTTACTAATTATATAATGAACTGGTTCATCTGCACTGTTCCAGATAGGCAGCTCAACCATGACCTCAACTAATGTACATGCAATACTCCAAACGTCTGTCATTCTGTTTGCACTTCGTCTATCAAGCAGTACCTCCGGTGCCTGGTATGGAGGTGTATCAGGCTGTAAACAACTCCCAGCCATAGTCGTCGTTACAGTGTTCATGGTCTTCAGTTTACTTACACCAATATCACATAATTTCACTACATTAAAATTGTTTGCGACAAGAATGAGTTCAGGCTATATACCCCTATGAATGATCAATGGGTTGTGTGCATGCAGGTAAGCAACAGCTCGAGATATCTTCAAAGAAACATTCAACTTCAAGGACATGTTCATTGTTGTCTCATCGACACCAAATAGACAGTTGTCCAAAGTAACACCATCAATAAGTAAGTTCTGAAACCAAATACAATCGATCACTTTCCATGGCATAATTATGCCATCAACAACACACTATTTGGATGTCTCAGCCTACCATGTACGCACAGTTCACGATCAACTATAGGCTTTGCGATCTTCATGCACTTTATAACTATCTCTTTTATTGCAACGTGTGTGCCTATCCAGCATCCTTAATACACAATACCAAATCCCCCCTTCCAATTTCTTTACCTAGGTTTATATCAGCCAAGTTTACCATTGGAACTGAACAAGAAGTGCTGGCAAGATTTGTTGACTTTAAATATTTAGGTTTCATTGGATCAAAGTCAGTTTGTGAATTTCTTGGAAGGCTGTCCAGAGTGTTGATGTTTTGTGTCTGAGTTCTGAGTTACTGTGGCTGTGTACTGAATATCAGTGGTTGAGTGCTAACGTTCTGTTGTAGATGAGTGCTTAATGTCTCTGACTGCATGAGTACCAATGCCCATGTGGATGAGTGCTTAATGTCTCTGACTGAGTACTAATGCCCTGTGTATGGGTGTTTAATGTCTGTGGCTGAGTGCTGAATGCATGAGGCTAAGTGATGATGCTATGTGGCTGAGTGATGATGTTATGTGGCTGAGTGATGATGTCCTGTGGCTGAGTGCTGCTGTTCTATGGCTGAGTGATGATGTTCTGTGGCTGAGTGATGATGTCCTGTGGCTGAGTGCTGCTGTTTTATGGCTGAGTGCTGCTGTTCTGTGGCTGAGTGCTGCTGTTCTGTGGCTGAGTGCTGCTGTTCTATGGCTGAGTGCTGCTGTTCTGTGGCTGAGTGATGATGTTCTGTGGCTGAGTGCTGCTGTTTTATGGCTGAGTGCTGCTGTTATGTGGCTGAGTGCTGCTGTTCTGTGGCTGAGTGCTGCTGTTCTATGACTGAGTGATGATGTTCTGTGGCTGAGTGATGATGTTCTGTGGCTGAGTGATGATGTCCTGTGGCTGAGTGCTGCTGTTCTATGGCTGAGTGCTGCTGTTCTATGGCTGAGTGATGATGTTCTGTGGCTGAGTGATGATGTTTTGTGGCTGAGTGATGATGTCCTGTGGCTGAGTGCTGCTGTTCAATGGCTGAGTGATGATGTTATGTGGCTGAGTGCTGATGTTCTATGGCTGAGTGATGATGTTCTGTGGCTGAGTGCTGATGTTCTATGGCTGAGTAATAATGTATTGTGGCTGAGTGCTGATGTCCTGTGGATGAGTGCTGACGTTCTGCGACTGTGTACTGAATGTCTGTGGCTGGATGCGCCGTGGTAGATCTTCCGATGGTGTGTCGAGTGTATTCAGCTGTTCTGGTTGGTATGTCAGGGACTGTTCTGTTGCACTGCACTGGACAGCATATGTGTACACTTGTTTATTTATGCATATCCCTGCAGAATATTCTCCAGGAACTGTTACTTTCAACACTGACGCATTTAGCCCTTCAAAACAAGATTTCCATCCCTAAACCACTGAAACAAGATAGTTTTGTTATGCAACGGTGTTATCAATCACAATATTAAATCACCATCGTTCAAACCATTTATTTTGTCCGGACCATGCATGACTATTTCTGGATTCTGAGATGAAGTGAAGCCATCTATCTGAAATGAACCGTCATCAAATTCAGTTAGATACACTTTGTTATCCTTTTCGATACCTGCTATCACAAAACCATCAGTGATACAGTTATAGTCTTCATATGCGAGTTCCTGTGCTGACGAATCATAACATTGTCTCATGGAGTGAAATGAAATGGAACTTTCACTGTTGTCATACTAGACATCGATGTTCTTTTGTACTTTACTTCAATATTTCCTGGGATTCTATTGTTGACTAGAAGTACCTTTTCATCTGTGTCCAAAGCTGGATTGCATGTGATATCTGTTGTTGCCAGTGTTTCTTTGGTTCTAATGTTCACCTGATACTGCGAAGAAAACTGCCCATGTGATTTCAAGTACTGCTGAAAAGAGCAGTCTTTACCTGCCAAGTCAGTGAATTCATCAAGATTTTCACTTGCAAAACTTGCTAGTGACACATTCATATTTTGTAAGTCTTCAAACTGACTTTTTCCTTGAGGAAAAAATACTGAGTGCCCCTGTAAATAATTGTCTCCATAGATAAGTCTTCATCAGCTTTGTACTCCCATCAATCGCGTACCTCCCCCTTTTGACAGTCACAACTCTGTACCTTCCATTTGTGAAGTGCTGCCACCCAATATAAAGTTTGTAGACAGTGTGTTTACCCCTACCACATCCAGCTTGACTGGTGTCCACTTCCTTCTGAAACTACAGAAACAGGAAGTAGGTTAACTTATGAATAGAAACCAATAAATCAAGTCAAGAAAACTTAGAGGCATCACCATATATATATGTAACTCCACTGAATGTGTGGATTGTAGTCAAGGCTAATCTTAGCCTATGCTTTAAAATTTAACAGGCCTGTTCCCATAATTATACCAATATACTGCAATACACTGGTTATCTAGGTTCTGCAGACGTTAGAAGGATACATACATGTACATGCATACCGGACAAATTCTATACTGAGATGAGGGCAGAAGGAGAGGGGTGACGGGCGCAAACATAATCATACCAGACAACTCAGTCAAATAATAAATGAATAAATACCGGTTCACTTTCACTGCTCTCCATCATCGTGCTGCTGGTAATTCCCGCGTTTAAACATATATATCTTATTAAGAAGTAACAAATAAGTAATAACAAATAAGGAAAATGTCCCTCCAGGGCTTCCGTACTTAATTGATCTTTTTGACTATAAATATTTTATACCAGCAGTAATTTGAGTACAATTTACTGTTAAAGTGAAAGAGTCAACTTTTATGGTCACATATTCAAGAATCAGGCAACATGCACACAAACATTTGTACTCACTGACATATCATTAGTAGTGTATCGTACGTCTGTCCTGTGCTGCTGGTGTGGCATCTGAGCGTGACTGTTGATACTACTGTTCATGATCCGATACATAGTACCCTAGGAATTCTCCACCATAACATATGTCACCGACTCGAGTTCTCGGGGTTTGAACTTGTGTGCAGGCTAATTCTAAATGGGAATAGCGTGATAGAGCAGAGTAGCCTATGGTGGCATACGAAGGGTCCGGCGATCCGTGAACTTAGGTTGTATGGTCAATCCAGTTCCTAATTTAATATACATACAATTGTCCACCAATAACGATAATTAACACAGATTGAAGTTCAAGTAATTATGTAGGTTGTTTTTAATGTTGTCCCTATATAGTTGATGGTTACAAATTAACATAAATA